>VZRW01003502.1:168095-194518 GCA_013398125.1 Aegotheles bennettii
CAGGTCACACTATTCCTTGTAATGCTGCATAATCAGTTCCAGTTATGGAACTGTAGCTGTGCATAAAATAGCTGAGTTACTGTAAGCTGGACCAGAAGATCTGGTAGCACATCCTTGGGAATGTTACAAAGCAGGAAGAAAATATTCTGTAGTTTGGCATTCATATGTCTTTGTTTGCACAGGATAGCTGAAGCACAGGAAGGAGATGTTGAAAAATTATACCTGAACCTTGATTAGGCAGGTTATGATGTGAATGATGTCTATGCAGCTTGCTGGCAGACAAACGTAAAATGCCTTATTGTTTCATTCTATGCACACATATGTAATTTATCAGTCATTGATCAAAATAGGAGAGAGACATAAAATCAGTGACATTGAGGGGTTTTTCTCCTGTATGAGACATTTGAAAAGAAATCTGTGCTATCTATCTCTGTCAGAGGCCTGGGCACAAAAGACTGATTTAGACGTTATACAGCTGCTTCCAAAACAGCTCCAGTCTCTTTCTTCCTGGCATGTTTATTGCAAGTTTTACAATAGATCTGAATTACATTTTGATTTTCACAACAAAGGCTGTAATGAAGACATCCATTTCAGATTTTGTTATTTGTATTCATCTTGGAAGCCAGATTTGCAGGGTTAGTTTGAGTTAGTCACAATCATATTTACACAGAAATCTGTTGTTCATGACTGATTTTATGTTCAGAAATCAATCATAACTATGAGAAGGGAGATGAGTCCTAAGCTGCACCGATATGCCAAATGGGTGCACAAACTGCAAATTAAAGGCATAAAAAATACGCCCTAGGCTACCATGCTTTCCCTACTTTGGTATCATCTCATTCCCCTTCTACTTTGCTTCACAGAACTTGAAATGTAATGGTATTGTGCTGGGGGAAGGAAGGAAGAAAATGGCATGAGTCTCTGCTGGGGTAATTTTATATGTGCAGTGGTATGGTACACCATCACTGTTAGATACGATTAAATCTGAATGCCTCAGTATTTTTCTGGAATAGTAACACATCCTTACTGGGATAACAAAAATCTATGGGTCTATTTTCTTGACTGTTTCTTCTAGAAACAAGGATGCAGCTGGTGTAACCTCTAGTCTTTCAAGCTGCTGCATAATCTGCAGCTGGTAACAGTGCTCTGAAAACTGCAATGTATATCCCTTCCTGCACTATTTTTATTAATTTAATTTTATTTTTTTCAAGTGGAAAAGGGAGAACTTAGGAAATGAGAGGTGAGAGCTCTCTTTTTTTCACTCTTGGCTCTAACAGTGAGGAGTTCTGACTAGACACAGTGGATGGTTAATCATGTTTAGTCTGAACAGATGTCTTTAGTTTCCTGCCTTGGGACTGCTCACCTAAACATCTATGTAAAACATCAAAAAGAAGATCAGAAGAGAGAAAACCCTGAGGAATTTAGTGCACCCTCCCTAGATCATATTAAGGCAGAGGAAGATGCATGCCATGGCCTAGAGTGGGTGGGAGTCCCCGAGGTGATGTGGGGAAGGTAACACAGCTGATGTTACCCTTCCAGAGAATTCCTCCCTGGGGGCTGTTTTGTGTTTTGCACTTAGTTGTACTGGAGAGGGAGAGGTTGGGTCTCTCCATGAGTGCCCTAGGATGGTATCTTCAGTTGACTGTCCGTGTACAGGTGGTCAGGGTAAGATGAAAAATGATCGAATGTAAAATGGACGTATGAAGTAAGGACTATTAGTATATAAACCAGACTCTTTGAATTAATGTTTGTACATGCTGTCATCTATGGAGTTTAGTAAATTATCTGTTACATGTTTCTTTCTTTTTTTTTTTTTCTCTTTGGAGAGAGAGAAGTGAGTGATCTACAACTTAGGACCCTGACACCACTGAGGTTTTACAATTGCACTGTACTTCTTCAGGAAATACATGTGAAGTCTTAACTGGTTAATTATTAAAAACATACCAGGCATTTTGCAAATCATGGCCTACTTCTTCCAAGCATGGTCCAGCCACGTAAGCAGCTGTGTCCAACCCTGCAGCTGTGCTGAGCTGTGTGGGACTGCTCCTATGTGCGGAGCCAGGTGTTCACAGCCATGTTTTAAATGCATGCAGACATTGTAACTTTTTATCATAACCATTTTTCTAAATCCATTCCAGATGATTTTGTCTGTCTTTTTCATTTTCACTTAAGTCAAGTCATGCTGATTTTTTTGCTACTGTTTGCTTTTAGAAAAAAATAGCTTAGAAGCCAAAGGAGATCGAAAAATAGGTGCAGATTCTAAGTCTGTGAGGCTGTTTTTGTGTATTACAGCCTGCTTCTGTCAGGTTTGTGTTCCTGTGTTTGTTTTCTGACTTCTAAAGAAAATTATGAAAGATTTTTATATAACATACCATGACTGTGGTGGGAACATTTTCAGGGTTTGTTGTTCTTCAGTGCAGCATGGTTGTAGGGTCTAAATAGATGGAAGAGATGAAATACTTCTTCAGAAATGAAAAGAATGGATGGAATAGATGGATGGCTTTGGTTTTTGGTCTTTTTGATTTGGCCATATGGAAGGCCTACTCAAAGCAGTGAAACGTGTTAAACTCACTGGGCTGTAACTGGATGTATCCAGCTGGAACTTGCTAGACCTCCTCCCACCTCCACCCCAGCATATCTAAGTCTTTAAGAGTCTCAGAGATTTTTCTAACAACATTTTTCCCAAAATGCTGTCAATGTATTCAGCAACATTTAATTATTTTTTGCAATAGCCTCTCACAGCAAACTGAAGCCTAGTAATTGTTTCTGCATAAATTGCCAAGAAGCATGGCGGTAACAAGTTGAGTGACAACTGAAATGTTAATTTTTTGGAATACTGGCAGGTCTGCATATTTTTCAAATCAAATTAAATCAAATCACAAATCTGTTGCAAATTGGACGGAATTCCAAGACCAGCATTAAAATAATTAAGGGCCTGGGGAGATTGACTTGACATATGGAGAAGATTTAAGGAGAAAACTACACATTTAGCTGCATAATGATGATGACTGTGCAAAAAGTAGGAATTATGATAACAATAATGCTAATTAGTAATTACTTGAGGAGTGTCAATAGTAAAGGGAAAAACACAGGGGAAAGGTCTGCACCACTGCAGATCCATGGCCAGTAGTTTTCTACAGTCATTTTTTATGTCTGAATCGTATACTCTCCTCTTTAATGATATTGTGGGATGACTTTGAAACAAATACACCTGGTCATAATGTATAAGAAACAGATCGTCACATTTATCTGTTCAGTGCTCATGTATCTGATACTATCTCACCTATCTGTTCTTTTTTTTTGCATGCAGCCAATAGTGTTTTCTCACTTTCTCACTTTTTTTTTCAACAATGTTTTCTCACTTTGCTTTTCCGACAGGCCATTGTGATTTATTTTAGATTTGCTTTGCCCATAGTAATCAAAGTTGTGTTTTTCCTAAGCTCTCCTGTTTGGTTCCATTCTTCTAGGTAGCTGTGGCTTATAAACAACCTACACATCTGCTTGGATTTCAGCTAAAGCCACTGGTAATGTCCCCACTTAAAAAAGATACCTGTTGGTTTGGTATTTTGCAAAGCATTGATACATGGTGGGGTTTCTGAGTGTGTGTTTGTGTGTGTGTTTATGAAGGAGGATTTTAAAGAAACATCTCTGGAATACTTCTATCTCCATTCTGGCACTGGATCAGGAGATGACAGGCTAATGATGTTCTCCAGAAAGTGGGAAGCTCTTTTCTTTTAGAACTGCCAAACTTCCCCCACTGCTTCTGAACATGAAGTGTTTAAAGTATGGTTATAATCTTCAGTAGAAATTGGAGTTACCTTTAGAGACTTTTTTCTCCCCGTCTTTGGAAGTCTCAGTATTAGTTGTGTACATCTGATTAAAAAATCTGCTTTACATATTCTGCTGCCCAATTTTCGCTATCCTATCAGCCAGGAAATAAAGTCACATCCAGGGTTTTTTTGTATAGTGTATAGCCAAAGTTTGGGTCCTTTTCCTTCATTAATGCTTTGTTTACAATGTAAGTCTTCTGAGGATGCTTGGGAGTAAACAGAGGCAGCATCTTTGCTATGCTAATGGAGCTCATCCTTATCCCTCAAGCGCAAGTGCTCAACTATGGGAACTACCTGTCTGGTGTCTGGATAGACTTGAAATGCCAGTAACAGGGGCCTGCGATTTTGTTGAAATAACACAGCTCAAATACTGTTTATGATTCAGATTCCCAGATTATCAGGGTTTTTGCTGGCTGTCCAGTTGTTACCCTCTGCTTCCTGCAAGATGCAGCTGTCTCTGAGGGGGTGAATACACTCCCTGTCACATGTTTTTTTCTTATTAACATTACTCTGACACACTTCAGATGAATGATTCCTCTTGGCAACTAGAAACTCAGGTTCATGGAAGTGCATCTGCCTGTGCGCTTCTGTGCAGATTTCACTGGTTTATTTTTGACTTGTATATCCATCAATTGTTTGGGACACCAATAGTCTAAGAAATCTCCTCTTTTTCTTATACTGTGTAGCAGAAGCGATGTTTAATGGCAGGGATACTTGAGAAAAAATTTTGTTGAATTGTTTGTAAGGATGCTGAACATGAAATCCATCTTTAATCCCTAGGGCACAGTCCAGGTAGAATTCCAGACTTGCAACACATTCGTTCCCCATATTCATAAAACTTCATTGATGGGTTCTGACATGGGGCAGAAAATGAGTTTGCACCGGTATACATTGGTAGGAGACAGACTTCAGCTAGCTGTGAAGTATATTTTACAATATCATGTATTATGGTTGTTTTTGTTCTAACTGTACATTTTGGTTCCCACAAATGAGTTCTGAGAACTGAAATGAAATGTCTCTCCTTATTTAAAATGAAGAATAAAATCTAGCTTACATGTGAAGAATGTGGGCTATGTTTTAGCACCTGCATGTTGCAGCCCCTTCTAGGAGTGCTATAGTTGCCTGGGTTTCCACAGAGGAAAGCTACTGTAAAACTGATGTCATCTAGAGCTGAATGAAGTAATTCAGCTTCTGTGTTTAAAGCTGCACACTTGTCCTCAGTTATTTAACAGTATAAAATTAGTCTGCTTTTTCAGATGCACAAGACCATCCATAAGTCATCTTGAGGATAATAAGAGCTGAAAGTGCTTAGTACATTGGTAAATGAGGCCACATTTTAATAAGTGACTAAATATGGCCACAAGATGCAACTTTATTCTGCACTGTTGTATAACCTTTACCCTTCACTGCTGCAAAGAAGTTAAAAAAAATAAATCTATATATGCTTGTAGTGTACCAGCTTTGTTACTTGAAAACACAATAATATGAGACATAATGATGTTAAAAATTTAATTGCTTCCTGTTTATTTCCCTTGCCTTATTTTGATGAAATCAGCAACATTTCAAGTTTTCCTCAAGGTCTGCCACTTGTATGACAGCTGAGCTCATTGACTGTGCTTAAAGAAAGACTGGGCATAATTGTGCAGTATGGTGCAAGGGACGGAGCAATTAACAAGCGTACTGACAGGGGCTTGTTGTAACATCACTGGAGTGAACATACTATGGCTTGAGTAAGGAAATGTTGTAGTCAGCAAACCACCAGAGAAAACATACAGTTCTGGACTTATAATGATATGGGCAAGATAAATCATCTGCCTTTTCCACCTCTGATTCTGGTGATCCCCCCCTAGTTATATTAGAAGCAACATGCATGAACATGCATTATCACACATTGTAACCCAAACTCCAGGTGATGTGTCCAGTGATATTATCAGAGTTGCTGTCAGTAATAACAACTCTAAAAGTAAGCTTGTATGCACAGAGAATTTTTAACTCAAACCCTATTGATTCTGATTTCCATTACTTGGCCCAGTATCCATTCTGTTTTGTAGTATGTCAGCCTACATGAAGCTCTCAATCCTCTTGTAGGGTAAATTCTCTTCAATATCCACTTTCTAGTTGTAAGATAATTCACAAAGCTAATAAGGGAATGATCATTCAGACTAAGCTTGTTGCTATGCGACTGCATTACTAAGATAACAACACAAGTAATTTTTACATATCTGTTCTATTTTATACAAATGAACTCAGGCTTTACTTGGATTGATTTGGGTTATTGACAACTTAGTTTGGAGGCTGTTTTAACTTGTGAACATATGAATTCATGATCTTCAGTATAGTTGCTTAATTCTTCTACACAAATCATTCTTTTATCAAATACATATATATCTGGTATATATATAATACGTATACCGATGCATTATAGAACTGGATTTCCTCTTAACCTTAGGAATAGAGGATAGAAAAAGGTATTATAACAAAAGCAAGTCTCTAACTATTTTGCATTTCTACAGCTTCTGTATGCTGTTTAAAATCTGTCTTTCTGCAAAAGCAGACATAAAAATTGATTATTTTGTTTTAATGGAATATATTTTGCATTCTTAAGGTGATGAGGAATTTTTTTCAACATATAAAAGGAGGTACAGATATCAACTTGAAAATATACTGAGTTTGAGATAGTAATTTAGGAAAGAGTGAGATCTTTCTTTCATATAAAAATTCCAAATTACAATATTTTCAAAAAATAACATTGCTTAGTATTTATCGCACAGTATTGTTACAGACACCTAGTGTACTTCCCATTTCTCAGTGTTCCAAACCCTGCTGAGCTTTCAAGCACCCAGCATTCCTTCACAGCTTCTAAAATGCAGTTATTTACTGTGTCAGTACAATATGATTGGAAATTAGATATGTAGGGATATAGAAAAATTAAGAGAATACATTGTACAAATAGACAATCTAACAAAACATACATCACTGAATGAATTATTTGTTTCCATAGCTAATTATATTGACTCTTCATGTTAGAATTTTACTGAAGTTGACATAGGAGGTGTGATTCACTTTGCAATAAAGACACCCCAATGGAAGTGTCTTCATCTGAGCTTACATTGTGATCAACAGAGGTCAAGGATTCAGCTGGGCCCAACACAGTTGTTTGTTTACAAGTTCTAGGTAGTTGCCATCATGCGATTAGCAGATCCAACACAAGACCTACCTTGTAGGTCTTGGCACTTTTTCAGTTCTGCCTCGTGTGAGCAGAGTAAGTTACCTCTTTCCATGGGTTTGAGACCCTTATGTGAGGGCAACCCAATCCCGTGTTAAGTATCTATTTTACACTTACTGAGTTCTGTAGGTTACACCATCTCAAATGGGAATTTAGATATCTATAGCAAGATTTGATTGCCCAGTTATAGGTCTAGTGCCTTTTTATATTCAGTGGTGTGTTCCACTTGCTCTCCAACTGCTCTTACAGCCTTCCTGTAGAGCTTCATGTTACAGTCTTTGCTAATGTCTTGGATATCTATGAAGTACCACGCTACACGTGAGTTCATAGCTAGGTATGTGTTCATGCAGTGGAATCCTGCCCAGTAATGCACACGCGGACACCCGAATTTAGTTACTTTAATCTGGAGCTGAATGCACCCAGAATTACCAGCAACCAAACAGTTGCAATTTTTCTTTACAAGAGTTAAGTACAAGACACTGAAGAGTATATGGGGTATTGTCTGGCCGAAACTTCTTCATCTGTTCATGCCATAGTGAATGGTAGTTGTGTACTGTGAGGATTAGGATGATGGTAGCAAGAGCATGGCTGGTATTAACTAACTGCAACATGACATCCTTTCACAGCTGGACCTCCCCTGGCCCATCACAGACTGTGAAAGATAGACTGCAAAGATCAGAAAACACAGTAGGTAGTCTGGAGGACAGTTTCTTTGAAGCTGTAAGGATCTTTTTGGCTCATGATATGGGAGTCTGCTGCTGCCTCATTGAGCGAGCTAGAAGTGAAGGAAGTTGGAGAGCTGACATCTATCATGTCTGAGCCAGCTGGTGATTGCCTCATGCTGGGAGAGAGTAGCCTGTTCTCAGAGGGCCTCCAGTCAAGGTCAGTGAGAGACTGGATCTACTGTATGAAGGAAGACAGTTTTTAAAAAAAGGAACAGTGAAGTTATTTAAGGTTATGTGGTCATGCTGTATTGAAGTCAGCAATTTTATACACATTCACATTAAAATCAAGGTGACTATAGCCATGATATAAATCAGCCAGATTTTAAGGGCAGTGGATGCAGCTGACAGTATATGGATATAATGTCTGTCTGCCAGCATTCTACTTTTGAAAAACATTTCCAATCTTAAGAGAAGACAGTTCTTACAAAACACAGAGAGTAAGAAAGATAACTCTGTCAAGACTGGTAAGAGGAGACATGATATTTTTAATTTTGTCTAGAGCCTCAGAAACCTTGTCTTTTAATATTGTAGCTGCAAGTTTTCTCTTTGAATGAATATGGAAGTTTCCTATTTAAACAAATAGGAATCCCTGAATTATTTCTGTTCAGACAACCTGTGAACATGGAAACTTTTAGTTCTTAGTATTTTGATTTCCACTGTGTGCCACATGGCATGTCTAGTAATCATTGACAATTTAGAAGTGACCTTTGTTTTTCATAAAATGTTTATAAGAGATTAACCTGCTTTATGCTAAATTGCAGACTGTTTCCTTAACTCATGTTTTATACTGCCAGTCAGTATAATTTAGTATTTGTCATCTTCCTGAACAAATCCTCCCGAGGTTTCTCTCTGCAATAAATCTTTATTACTCCCTTTTGTCATTCTTTTGAGCTGATGATTCTCAGCTTACAAAACCAGATGTACTTTGCTGCATCAAACTGCTTCTTCAAATTAGAAATTAATTTCTACAGCCAGAGTAATTCAGAAGTAGCCTTTAGAGTTGCAACCCTCTCTTCCAGCCTCTGACTAATGGCCTTGGTACAGACCCCTCAAACACAGCAGGAGTTGCATCCTTACTAGTCCTTCTTTGCACATGGAATTATTCTGAAATCTACCCTGAAATGCCTTGGTGCGCAAAGTAAACATATTGGATTTATCCACTTCACTGACTCATCTGGTGTCCATGTTCCTAGGTGTAATCCCAAAGAAAGGCATATTTTTTTAGTTATGCATAACTTATAGAACTTTACATAACTTTGGATTCACACTGAAATATGTTGATGATTCTGCAGCCAGGAAGTGGCTGGTCCTGCATGAATGTATATCATGGAAGCTAAAATCACGCTTTTTCTGCCCTTCTAATTTTGTCTGAAACTAGTTTTAGGTCCCAAATTTGCTCTGGCTGTGTTTGCCAACTCATCTAAATAAATAAAGAAGACAGTGTGATTGGCAGGATTTCTCTACAGCAGTCAGAAACAGTGGGCTAACAAGAAAGAATAAATACCCACCTACTGATAAAATACATTGGAACCCATCTTTAGGGTTTTGTTCTGCTGATGCCTCAAGGAAGACTGGCCAAATCATCATCATCAATTTTAAAAGTCACGTTGATACAAAGGGAAGCATTGCTGGCTACACTGTGCTCCTCTACAAAATAATCCTTATGTTCTTGGGTGAAATGTCTCTTTGGTTAGTGAAATTACATATTGTGAGGCAGTATTTCTGAAAGTAGTGTGTCTTGATATTTTTCCTGAGGATATTCTCAATATACAGAACTGTTCTGTCTTGTCTTTTTTTAAACTTTATTTTATTTTAAGGAAACACTAGTGGTTTTGAGACATCTTCAAGACTGAACTAGAAAACTGAAAGCAGAAATTATTTCAGAAATGGTAATCAATTTACTTCTTGAAATCAACCCCTTTATGATTTATGCAGTCAGATGTGCAAAAAGTGAGGCCCTCCCCATCAAATAACAAAAAAACTTTGAAAATCTCAATGTTTCTCTTGAGAACCAAGAGCTCTGTCAACAAACTTAGCAATAAAATAGGAGCTGCTCTACCTAAATTGCTGGTAGGAGTTTTTGTAGGAGTATTTTTTCTTTCTGACAAGCTTCCAAATAATTTTAAAAACACTGAATCTGTTTCCTACTGTTGTTATATGCTAGAATCTTTTCACATCATCTGATGTATATTCTTAGGAGAAATGGTGCAAAGAATTGTATCTATTTTATATTTTAAAAGTATAAGGTATTTCAGGGAAATGCTTGCAGTCAGCTAGCTTGATTAGCCTGTAACTCACATTTCTCTAAATCAAAAGTCACTGTTGTCTTCTGTAAGTGTTCTTTAAAATTGTCACATGGAGGCAATGAGAATTAAGTATCTTAATGTTTTATCACTTATTTTTTTTACCTCATGTTTTGCTTTGGGAATGAGCATTTTGTGAAAATATAAATGTACTTATTTATTTGCATTTTATCCCTTCGTTTTATTTACCTGTTTCAGTGTGTTTCCCTTTCACTATATTAATTATAAAAAGCACATTTGAAGTGAATGAGGACAGGATTTAATTGTGAATACTTATTTTCTAATGCAAAATAATATTAGAGTGGTAGAATGCTTAATCATGCAATAAAAGCTGAATTTATACTATCCCAAATATCTGTCTTGGCATATATTGGAACTAATTTGTAAATACTTCCTAAGTTAATGTCCAAGTCACATGGAAATGGGGATTTGGACTGGACTGACAAAGATAAGCAGCTCTGAGTCATACAGCTCAATCACCAGGGAAAATATATTGTCAGCAACAGTAATTACAACAGGTAATTGTGTCATTTACCCTGTTATAGACCAGTAAATGTGATGAGTTTGGAACATACCAGCTGTCACACAGTGTTAACTTTGATGTTCAGGGTTTGGAAACCTGTAGTAGAATCTTTTAATGACAGTGCATTACTTTTTTTAAAAAAAAAGGTTTCATACTGTGCAAAATGGGCATAAATTGCCAGTTCTTTTCAAGATAAGAAGATTGATTTCTGGAAAGGCGGGCGTCCATGAAGAGTAATCAGTTTTAATTTTTTCCTGTGTTTTTAGTAAGTTTGGACTGTGCACTTGCTTTTTAAGAAGAATTTATAGTCTTGCTCCTAGCTCTTCAGAAGGAGGAAATGGGTGTAGAATTCAATTTCACTTCTGCTTACATCATTTTAATGTTTGGGAAGTAAATAGACCTTGTGGTTGACGGTAGCCTGAATATATATTCCAATCTGCTTTGAATACTCTGTGTTTATTCACTAGTACACCTTCAATGGAGTGGGCTTCATCTTGGTTTCAAGTCCTACAAAGTTGTTCACAACATCTCAGCTTAAATCCTAACTTTTCCAAAGAGGACACATGTAAAGGAAGTAGGATTACAAAGGTGAAGTCATTCTGGGCTGACAGTAGTATTAAGGAAATGGAATATCTGGTCAAGCTTTGCTATTTTCTTAACTCTGTGGTTTGATTCTAAATTAATGTTTAGAGTATTTGAGACCTGAGCAATACTGAAGACCTAATGTCATCAGTAGTTCTGCTTATTAGAGCAGTTCATGGTGTTCTTAAATAGGACAGCAAATTTGATGGTAGAATTTTTTAGATATATAAAGTTTGCTAAGATGTGCTTATGCAAATATTTATCAATATAAAATGCACGTAAGTATCCATATATGTAAATAAGTAATTATTTGTAAGATTAGTCGGCACTAGCAGTTGTGGCAGCAAAAGCATGGTGTGGGCTAGAAAATCTACCAGTTAGCCAATGTCAAGTTTCATACCATTGCAGGGAAGCACAGGAAGATGAAAGCTAGTTTCATTGCATCTCCATTACTATGCTGTGCTGTTTTTCATTAGAAGCAGTGCAGACATCTCTGCAGGGCATCCTGGCGTCAAGGGCTGTGTATTAACTGCAGAAGTCAGGAGTGCTACCTGGCTTCCAAGGCTGGGTATGTGTGTTAGCTCTTCCCTGGCATTATGCTATGGTGAGAACTAGCTCTGCTGTTCTCCCCAGGTGCTTTTGTTTCCAGGGAATGCAGCTTAGGTGCATTGTTTGTGAAGGGTACATCTGCTGTGTTGTTTTGATGCGCATACATAAACTATCAGGAGGGATGTGCCCTCAGGGAAATCAGGAGCATAACTAGAGACAGTATCAAGGCTGACCTAAGGGCAAAGCATCAATTTTGTTGCGCTTTACCATCACTGAAGCATATCTTTGTCCCTGTTTTCAAGTAGAGAAACCTCTTCAAAATCAGGTGAGCACCACTGAAGGAAGGCCTCCTCTCCCCGTAGAGCTCAAGCACTACAGTCAATCTTGTCAAAAATAGTTCTGTACTTGATATCCAGTGAGTCATCTGAGTGCCTGTGTCACAGGGAAATAAGAGGAACCATCTCATACATTAAGAAATCTCCCTGATGAATGAGAGGACAGGAAAACCATTTGTTTCCTAATATTTATAGTTAGTTAAGTTGCTCCAGATTCCTTCAGACAGGAGCAGGATCAAAGCAACAGCAGCATTTCATCCACCACTGTGGTGCCTCTCATTTTCTTCACCTGACAAGCACCCTCCTTGATAATGGTGCTGTATGTTGTAGCTGTGATTGTCCCAGGAGCCTGTTGAATGAGTTGGCAAACCTGGTCACAATGTTATTCCAAAAAGAATAGAAGAGGGACACCAGCTGTCTCTAGAGAGCTTTGAGTACATCTATATTTTATCATAGAATCACAGAATGGTTTGGGTTGGAAGGGACCTTAAAGAGCATTTAGTTCCAACCCCCTCTGCCATGGGCAGGGACATCTCACACTAGACCAAGTTGCTCAAAGCCCCATCCAACCTGGCCTTGAACACTACGAGGGAGGAAGCAGCCACAGCATCTCTGGGCAACCTGTTCCAGTGGCTCACCACACTCACAGCAAATAATGTCTTCCTAATCAAACCAACTTTGGCCAGTACTTGATTGCTGAGACCTCTTTCTCATGTCCCATTGTATATCAAGCCTTCTGTTAACTCTGTGCTGAAAAAGTGTGTTCAGAGGTGGTTTTGTGGAGCTCTCTAGGTATGTAGATGGTCTGTAAGTTGTCACTAGAGAAATACAAGAACAGACAGCAAGTTGGGAGCCTCACCAGCAGTCAGAGTCACTTTCCTGCTTTATTTCTGTAAGAGAAAGGTGTGTAGGATGGAGGGCAAATATCCAACATGTAGGTGTTGCTGGTGGCAGACTTGTAGAACATGGAGCCTTGTAGTAAGGAAACAGTAAATTAAAAGGGTTGGCATTAGGAGAAGAAGTAAAATAAATATTTTTTCAGTTGGCTGAGGAAATTGGAGTAGCATATTTACAGCTTTAGTTTGGCTATTCTAATAGCAATAAAGTGCTACTAAAGTAGCAATACCATAGTTGTGGAATTTGCTATCATTGTCACTTTTGACAACATAATAGAAGATTTTGAAAGCATTTGTTTATCTTAAGTGACTGGCAGGTTTCATGTACAATACAAGTTGGAATTTAAAAAGGTTTGCCTAGGAACAAATAATGCATCTGGCTAGATTAAAAAGTACTAAATAATAAGATGAATTTATGGAGAAAGTCTATATGATGAAATACCTTTTAAAAGATAGAAACCTTATTTTAAAATGTCAGTGGTAAAATAGACAAGATATTAAGAGATCAGTTTGAATTAAGGCAAGAAAGAAGTGGGTGACAAGGTCACAGACCTTATGTCTAGACTGAAATCTCTTAAGGTGGGATTTTCAAAACCATTTTGCATTTGTATTACAGTCCTGCCATTGAAATCAGTGGGAGTTACAGATTTTCCTTTAGGGGAAACCGTTAGGCGTATGCTAAATGCTTTAGAAAATCCCTTCCTTAAAATTTTCTGTTCAAGAAGGAATATAGAAAATGACAGACATGATGGAAAGCGGAGATAAAGCGAAGCTTTATAAACTTTAGCTGTCATTCTAAATATTCTTCAATATATTTCCTCTGCCTAACTGGTTGAAAAGTGTACAAATTCACGGGATGTTACATGAAGTAACACTGATCAATATTACAATAGATGCCTCCATGAGTGGAGTGTATTTTGCAAAAATAAGTCGTCTTCCATGAAATTGGAAATCACAATTACAAACACATTTCGAAGACGATGAAACTTAGGTGGGTTTAAGAAAGTTTAAATAATTTGCTAAAGAACTGTGGAGGAAGATGGAGGGAGTGATAGTAGGTCTGCCTTGAAACTTGTATTTCACCCATCAATGTATCTGTTGTGGCTGAGACCAAGAACATCTTTGTCTTCCCCAGAGTTCCAGGAGATCTTGGCACAGACTTCTTGGTGTGCAGATACCACAGGAAGGACAGACTGGTCAACATTCAAGTCTTGTGTTAGGTTTTTCAAGTTGAGTCCTAGGGGAGAGTATACACTGCTTAGAGTCATAAAATCCATTATTAGAGAAACAGAATTTGGAATTGCTAGTGAACGACTGAAAAGGACTTACAGCTAAGAGTTATGTATTCCTTCAGTCTAGGGGGAAAACTCACAACAGGAATAACCAAAAAATAAAGGAAATATATTTTTTGCAAAGAAAGAAGTCTTAAAGTCAAAAGGTAGGAAAAAACGTATATGCCTTTTGTAGGCTTTGGTGTGTGGAATAGTTTTCTTTAAATGAAAGCCTGTTGTGAATTAAAAAATAAAATTGAAAATCATCTTAGAATAAGTTTTTGAAAAAAGAGTGTTTATGAGGATTAGAATGTCCCCTATTTTTGGAAGTTATATTTGCATATAAATATGAAATATTTCTCAAGGGATTTTTGGTCCCAGGATCTTTCTTGTGTTCTGCACACTGGCAAAGAACAGCATACATGTTAAAAGTTTTGGTTCTCCTAGAGAGAAAGGAACTTCATGATTGGAAATGGGAGGTGTTTTAGGGATGGATTTCATCCTCACATTCAGTGTCAGGATTGGTCTTTTTATGAAAGGAATTATACCAGTTCCAAAAGTCCAGCTCAGTCCATGGCTGTTTTGAGTCTTGTCGGAACTACAGCCACCTCAGAGCTTTCTCCAAAGCCCTCCTAGCCTCACAGGCAGATGCAAGGAGAATGAGTGCTTGTTCCTTCTCTTGACCAAGTGTTTTTTCAGCTGCTTTTAATTCTGCACAAATAATTGCCAGTAATATAGATTCCCTGTTATATCTTCCTAGTAGTATAACTAAGATGCAGTCTTGGAGTTTTCTCATAATGGATAAGAAAAGGAACACTGGATTTTGGCCATTTCACCAAATGGATTTTCTTCCTAAGTTTTCATTACAGTTTTCTTGTTTTTCCTTTTTTATCATATTAACACCAAAGATAAGTGAATAAACTGACGGGTAAAAGAGAGAACTAGACATCTGGATGAGACAATGGCAGCTGTTCTCCCTGAAGAACAACAATGGACTAAGTAATTACAGACAGCATCATCATTTAAGAAAGCAGGATGGTCTCTAAACAGACCTTGAAAATAGAACATGCGCATGCCAGAGCTATTTTTATCATCAACATAATTAAGAGAGAAAAGTAAGAAAATCCTGGACATAGATCTACAGAAATTGTTGTTCATGGCTACACTGAAGAAAGTTAGAAAAGGAGGACAAAGAACAGCATGGATATACGGGAGTGGATAAAGGTGGAAATCAATCGAGTGACAGGATTAGCAATGAACAGACTATTGTAGGGAGACTTGGCTTTTCATATCCCCAGCTTTGAACTGAGGACAGCTGCTAGTGGTCATTAGTTAATGATTAATGACTTCAATGTTAGTTAAGAATGAACTGTGTAATGGTAACTCTATGAGTAATTAAAGCATGGGTTCCATTTTGTATTTGAATTAAGGAATATCTATAGAAAAATTAATTGGGGCATACTTGAATTGGGGAATTTTAATAAAAAAAATTTAACATAAATATATGGGAATCATAGAATCATTTTTGTTGGAAAAGACCTTTAAGATCATCTAGTCTAACCATTAACCTAACACTGCCAAGTGCACCACTAAACCATGTCCCTAAGCACCACATCTACACGTCTTTTAATACCTCCAGGGATGGTGACTCCACCACTTCCCTGGGCAGCCTCTTCCAGGGCATGACAGCCCTTCCAGTGAAGAAATTTTTCCCAATATCCAATCTAAACCTCCCTTGGCACAACTTGAGGCCATTCCCTCTTGTCCTATTGCTTGTTAATCGGGAGAAGAGACCAACACCCACCTCGCTCCAGCCTCCTTTCAGGTAATTGTGAGAGCGATAAGGTCTCCCCTCAGCCTCCCTTTCTCCAAACTAAACAACCCCAGTTCCCTCAGCTGCTTGTCATAAGACCTGTGCTCCAGGCCCTTCACTAGATTAATTTCCCTTCTTTGGACACACTCCAGCAAATAGCATAATCCATTACATTTACAGCATTTCCTTTTTTGAAAATAGTTTGCGTATACTTATACTTAAGTAACCCTGCTAATTAGAGTTTCAACTAGTTAAACTAGTTAAACTGAAGCCAAAGCAATAAGCATGAATTAATGAAGAATTATCAACAGTCCACCATCTTTTTATTACAAATAAGTATTTCTATCTTTAATAAAGCTGGACAGTCTGCCTTGTTATTCATAAGGAATTATAGAAGAAACTGTTTCTGATGGTCTCTTTAAATCGGTGTGGATAGTGTGCCATGTGCTGGAAGAGTGAATGTACTAAGATGCTTTATGTACAGGATTTTTTTTAAGTGTAGTTTAACCATTTGTAATCAGTCAAGAATAGAACCAGTCCTGAGTGTAGGCTGACTGCTCTGTTAGGTGCCACTGTAAGAAGGAATATTAAGAAGTACTATCTTGAAATGTTTTTAAGTGTTTTATTGAAGCTAAGCTCTAATGATACAGAGCAACAAATCTGTAAAATATCCTGATTCTTTTTTTTTGCTATTTTTTTTTCCATTACATCCATTCCATTCCATTTCTGCTCCTTTAATTGAATCACAAAATTTCCTCTTACTCTGAGGCATAGTCCTCCTAAAAAACGGCACATAAATTTCAATCCAAGAATCTTTTATCAGACTCGCGATTTTTTTCAGGAGCCACTAATATTTGGTTTAAATAAAAATAGGCTTGAAGTTTGAGCAGAAAACCACATAAGTAGAAGCACTGGCTGTTTTCATAGAGTTCGGGTTGTATGCCCCCTTCAGGACCCTCTTCCTGAAATGTTAGCAAGCATCCTCCATTAACTTTCTTACAGGAAATACTGAAGTTTCTTCCATTGAGTAGAAAACCAAGCATATTATCTTTGAATCCAAGCCCTGTTAGCTGATGGAAAGTTAATTTTATTGATACTGTACACTTAAAGAAAGATCCATCTTAAAAAACTCAGTAGTTTTTCTTAGTTCAGAGAGTAAATGTTAGGAGGGCACACTCAAGAGTGACAGTCATCTTTTCATATCAATGACATACGTCTGTGCAAATGGTCTTCAAGGCCCCTGTACTTCATGGTGTTATAAATATGGTTAATTTGGTTAATACCTTGTACTGGAATACCAGTAGCAAGTTTGCTTGGCACAGAGACCAGAACACTTACCCTGCCTGAGGGTGCCTTGATGGGCTTTCAGAGTTGCTCCAGCCATGTGCATAGAGTTCTTCCTCTTAGTGTGACAGTCTGTGATCACCTGCTGTCCCCTGATATACTCTCATCCCTAGTGAAGAGCTGCTGTACATGCCAAGGATGCATTTTTTTGCTTCCTAAGGCATGGGGTGGATGGCTATACTTCCTCACTGACGATGACACTTGATTTGTCAAATGAATTGATTTGAGCTGAGTTTCCCAGTGTGATGTACTGTTGTATAGACCCTACCTTCTGAAATACCAAGATAATTGCTTTACAAGATATTTTGTCCTGCTGAGTGCATAATCCTTCACAAATTTTCATAGTTATTCTCCTGTTGTATGTTATACAGAACCTTTAAAAATGAGACAATGCTATATATTTAATATTTAAATAGCATACCACATTTAAATAATATCATAATACTAACACAAACTAAGAAAACCAGGATGTTATTACAGTACAGATAACACTTTTTACTTAATGTGAGTGGCCATTACTTTATTTTTCTTTTATTTTATGGACTAATTTAGCATAACTACAGTTTCAGCCGACATGAGAGATTTCACTGTGTTAGGATGTTGGAGTCAAATGTTGTAACTGGATTTTAGAGGGGCTGGATCATTTGATGAACAATAACAATTTTAGTTATTCATGCTGAGAGCGAAGTAATTACATCTCCTGCTTCAGGGCAGAGGCCTGCAGCCTGTGCTCTGCTCCATCCAGCAAAGACTCAGCTCAGTAAGCTCTGGCTGGTGCCTCAGTGCTGAGGGTTGAGGAGAGCATTGTTGGAGATATGATATACTATAAGGGATATAAGGTTAGCATTATAAAAAAAACAAATAAACACTAAACAACAACAATAACACACACACCCCAAAATAAAATAAAATAAAAATCTAAGCCCATATAGTGTTTGAAATTGATTTGTTACATTGTGAATTTTTCCCCCTTTTAAACAACAGGCACTTGCCATTACTAGAGGAAAATTTACATCTACTGGTGGATTAGAGATGTGCCATTCTGCCAGTTTTATACTCCTACAGTTTATGGCTGGTATTGAAATAGCAAGTTGAACATTTCCATAGTGATTTGCAAATGTTAAGAAATTAATTTTTGTGACAACTCTGTGGTGTATGTGCAGACTTCAATTCTTTATTTATAAAGAGGAAGATTGAGAGCAGTGTGACACACAAAACTGGGGAAGAAAGAGCATCCCATTCCAGATTTAACACTTGTGTCAGATAGCTAGAACTGGCACAAGCTGCACTAAGAAAAAATGCTAAAACCTGGGCAGAACGATGGCTGTGAAAACCTCACATGCAGGTTAGTCCATTGGTGCTGGTTGAAATTAGGTGCCTTTATGTTCCCCAAACAGTTGGTCTTCCTGAAATTAAAACATCAGGGGTCTGAAATGATTTATGGATAGGTGAATATTGTTGATTTAAAGAAAATGCAAAGAATATTACCAAAAGACATTTAATTTTGATGCCTACAGACTAAGACATAGGATTTTGAAAATAGTAGAACATTTCATGTAGCATTTTGAAATCATACTTTAGAGCATCTTATTTTGAAATCGCATTTTCCCTTTCTTAAAAATCACAAACTAAGACATTAACATTTTCGGTAACCTAAGCACTTACATAATACATTTTTGTTTCACATTAAACAGTGCATTGCAATTTAGCACAAAATCATATTGTCTATACTTTTAATTTATTCCCCAAAGGGGCATTTTTCAGCATATCTGCATCTAGTCACCAGACTGAGGAGTCTCATCCATTGCACTCCAGTGCTAGGACATGCCATGCCAAGCGTCCCTTGAATAGCAGGCAGAACATCTTTTTGGGGTTATTTATTTCGTCTAAATAAAGTGCTGTGTACGTGTAGAAGGGAAGGAAAACACAGACTACATTTTGAAGTCCTGGCTTCCACTAGCCGTACCTTTTGTGGTTTGGAGCTTGAGTCTCACACTATTGGTTGGCTTTCTGAAGTAAACCCTGTGAAACCCACATAAGATAAATTTGCATGAATAAACTGTACAGTAGAACTAGCATATGATTTTCAGTATGCTAGCCAGCTCTTTGGCAAATATTTATGAGAACAGTGTAGGCCACATAGAAAACATAATGATGGTGGCTCCCTGTTAATGAAAGCAGAATTATGCTGCAGCATAGTTATCACATACTAGTATATGCTTAAAAAATATATACCCTGGTTATCCCATGATTACATATTCACATAGCCCTATTGTCAGTAGCTACTACTGTACTTATCTCTTTTTAACATGGAAACCTATACAAGGCTTTTATTTTGTTGTGTTTTGAAAGTTCAGGACCATCCCATTCTTGGTTTCCTTTTCAGAGCATGACGAATGTATAACAAACCAGCACAACTGTGACAAAAACGCGCTCTGTTTCAACACTGTGGGTGGGCACAACTGTGTCTGCAAGCCGGGTTACACGGGAAATGGTACCATCTGCAAAGGTAAGCCGATGGAAACCCTGGGGTTTGGCAGCCTTTGAACTGGATGTCATAGTTACTGCAATTCTGGTTGTGTGCCTTGAAGAAGACAGACAAAATGCTAGGCTAGACATTTAGGTCCTGCACGTGTAAGATCATCATAGGCAGATATACACTTTGCATTTGGTAGGGTTCCCAATAATTTGAGGATGATACATACATAGAAAGTATGTTCTTAAATTTGAAGTAATTATGTTTCATGTCTGTCAAGAGAACAGTTTCTATACATGCTACACCATTCCAGGAAGCCCACAGTAACCAACAGTTAGAGCTGTGAAAACACTGTTGTATCTACATCGTCTCAGTCAGTCACTTGCTATTTTGCTTGGATGAACTGAAAGTTGTTTGGTATGTCATGTCTTTTTATTCTAAATAAGAAAAGCAGTAGACATGCATGCACAAAACCTTTGCTACGCATGAGGTGGTGCCTTGTTTTCTAACATTCTTGTTCACTGGTAAACATTAGAAGCTATACTTCTGGTCTTAGAAAGATGCTTTCCCAGAGATACAGTGTGACTTTGATTTTCATTGCATTTCACATCAGAGGAGACAATACTTGGTACTTGGGCCCAAATCCTCAGAAGTCCTTAGGCTCCAAGTATAGGGTTTAGAGGAAGCTTGAAAATAAAGTAGTGTAGCCATAGGGGAACTGGTTTAGATATGAGAAGTGATCCAGCTCCAGCAATAGCATACCCAACGTTCCTTGAAATTGTGCCTCAGTCCTCTTGATCTGTTAGGCATCAGAACCTAAGGGGCCAGAGTTAACATTGGCAATATCCCATAGATACTTCTGCTGCTGTGTATTATCCAGGTTAAGCAACTCATAATTTCTGTAATTGCTAAGCCTGCTTAAGATCTTAGCACTAGTTATTCCTTCACCTGAGACACAGTAAAAATTCTCTAAATACTCCTGACTTAAACTAGCTCTTTGTAAAACAAAGCAGCGTAGTCTGTTTCCAGTCAAATACATGGGTACAGGGAGAGGTGTTTAGCAAATACACCCTTTTACACTGGGCTCCCTTCTCTGGAATGGGGCAAAAACTCTTACCCTGAGGAGGTTCAAACCCAGAGCTGCTCCTGTGCAGTGCTTGGGAGTATTCCCCAATCCTGCTGGAGGTGTGTCAGGTTGCTAAAAGGTAATTGAGATTTCTTTGTGTCAGAGAAAGGTGCATAACCCTAGAGCACTGAATTTGGCTCCTCTGTTCCCTGAGTAAGAGCTCTGATTGCAGGTCTGACATTTCAGAGGACGCCTGGCCCCCCGTGAAAGAAAAGTGCATCCTTCCCTCCCTCCCTTTTCAATACTGAAAAGAGTATGCAGGAGAAGGCTCTGAGCCCCCATATCCCAGTCTGAGGAATGCACTTCTCTGCAGCCCTGGCTGGGATGCCAGTGTCCTTCTGAGACACCTGGGTGTGCCTCTTGTCCCCATGCCTTTGGCAGCTTTTCATGCACTTTGCTGCCAGCTGTGCTCCCATGCACTGTGTCATCCTGCAGCAGGACACTCCAATGTCTCACTCAGTGCTGGGGGTCTCATGCCACACGGCTGGTGCCTGGAAACTGAGAGCTGGAAAGCTCAAATCAGTAACACTCATGTTCTCTCTCAGATGAGCCTTAAGACCTCATCCGTGGTGCTGTTACACAGAGCAGCTGCAAACTGAAGCCTGGCATCTCTGATGGCTGGTTACAAGTGCAGGGCTGGACCAGTGCCCCAGAGCAACTCTTGATGTTGGTGATAACCTCCATCTGCTGAGTTTCACCTACAGTTTCTTGTGACCAGACCATGCCTCTAATCCCATATTGTGGGTGCAATCAGAGCAATTAACAGCTGCTCCGTTTTTGATCAGAGCCGGTTGCATTTCTGTGTCCGCAGAAGGGACTCTTTAAAGCATACACATATTCACAACTGTTTCTGGAGAATGCTGCACCAAAATATGTAAGCACAACTTCCCAGATTGCCGCGTGACAAAGAACAAATCCAGGGATCAACTTGAAATTGTAAATGGTAAAAGTTTTTAAGTTCTTCAGAATCCCTTGAGACAAAATTACTATTTTTATTGTTTCAATTTAATTGCTTAATCAAAGAATCCCAGGTAGCCAGACAATTCAGTGTTCAGTGGTGCCTGTTATATCCAGGCCTTTACCTGGGCAGCAGATAAGACCAGCCCTCCCTAGGAAGAGTCTGTTCCTAGGGAAGACGCTGCCTTTCACTGTTTTCCAGTGCACGTGAAGGAGCACATATGTGAGCTGTTGTCTTCAGATGATTTACTCTAATCCCCTTCTGTAGCCTGTCAGCCCATCTGGCCAGTGAGGCAGGGGGGCCATAAACCATCTCTTTATGACCTCTATCCTTAGGAGAAGGCAGTCTCTGCACTCAGTGCCACAGGGACCGCGTTTCATGTCAGCTTGCCAGCAGCCCATGGCCACCTGCATGCTTGCTCAGTGTAGTTCTGTTACCCTTATATTGTAATTTTGCATTTTGCAGCATTTTGCAAAGACGGGTGTAGGAACGGAGGAGCCTGTATCGCTTCCAATGTGTGTGCCTGCCCACAAGGCTTCACTGGCCCCAGCTGTGAAACTGGTAAGATTATAACTGAATTTATGATGAAAGTAGGTTGTTTGAGGTAATCCAAGAATAAAGGATTATTTAACAGTGTGCCCTGAAAGAGGAAGCTGCTACTAAAAAGTTACTCACTTTTCTTATATGCCTCCCAGGGGAATATATTACAGCAGTTCTAATTAGAAGCACATGGACTGCAAAAATGAGAACATGAATTAAGACATCTTGGGTTTTGATGTTTCATAATTAATAAAATTATTATAGACTTGCTTTTCACCTCAAATGACCTTTGATATCTCCTATAAATCTCAGATAATCTGACATCTAGAAATAAATTCCAATAATTGATTATGTCTGTGCTGTAATGTGTGACTGGTTCAGTAGCACACCTGCCCTTGCAACCTTATTTGAAGACTTATGATTAACTCAGTTTTCTTTACTCAGTGTTAAGGCAGGTTTCAGCATTCTTACTGCTTTTACATCCTTTCACACGCATTCCTTTTGCTTCCTGCTACCCCTGAGGATGGCAGTACCACAAAGCTTTGTTTTAGAGCTTTATTTTTTAAATCTTGGATCTAGTCAGATTATATTGCCCAGCAGAGTATGTAGAATGTTAATACTTAGCATCTCAAGTGCCTGTAAATAATTTCTCAAAGTTCAAATTAACAGTTTCAGCACCTCTATTTATTGCTGCAGAATTTTAAAATGCATTCTAACCGTACATGCCTCCAGGAGGTAAAAGGAGAAAGCTTGCTTAGATTAATTGGCTTCAGTATGCCTAATAAAAGGGCAGTCTGCCACCTATGATTGACTGTTGTTGCTGTTCTATATTGCCTTCAATAAATCCTCCAAACAGAGGAAAGGAGGTCACTTGAGCAAGTATTGCTTTCATCTGACTTGTAAACATGTCCAGTTTAATGAAAAACACTGACTGATCTGAATTCTGTATTATCTGGTTTATTTGAGAGGTGAGAAATTAGATTGTTTTCATTCTTCTGTATTTGAGCGGATATTACCACGTTGCACATGAGGATCCTGTGTGAAAAGTGGTATCCTGATTGTTCATCTATTTCTAGAAAAATGTCAAAAGAGCAAGTTTTTAAGTATTCCTCACTGTTTCACAGACTGCAAATAGTGTGTGTGGTACAGGATACCAAGGTCTCTTCAATGTAACACTGTTATGTTTTTGCTTGGAACAAATTGTGTGATGTGATAATGCTCAAGTATTAAAGCAGTTACTTTGTTTTAGTAATATTTGCCTTATGTGCTCCTTGCAACATTCTGCTGTTATCAACTAAATATGACATGTATAGTTTCAAGGCCCACATTATTCTTTTCCAGCTTTATACTCCTATCTGAAGTGTGTAGACTAGAAGCATATTTGCTTTAGTCTCCTTGTATAGTCATATTAATAGCCACTACTGGCTTTTCTAAATTGCCCCTGGAAGTGCATTGAGAACAGCCCTGAAGAGAAGGACTTGAGGGCGTTGGTTGACAATAAGATCAACATGAGCCGGCAATGTGCGTTTGCAGCCTAGAAAGCCAACTGCATCCTGGGCTGCATCACAAGCAGTGTGACCAGCAGGTCAAGGGAGGTGATTCTGCCCCTCTACTCTGCTCTTGTGAGACCCCACCTGGAGCACTGTGTCCTGTTATGGAGTTCTCAACATAAGAAGGACATGGAGCTGTTGGAACGAGTCCAGAGCAGACCACGAGGATGATCAGAGGGCTGGTGCACCTCTTCTATGAAGACAGGCTGAGAGAGTTGGGGTTGTTCAGCCTGGAGAAGAGAAGGCTCCAGGGAGACCTTCTAGCAGCCTTCCAGTACCTGAAGGGGCCTACATGAAAGCTGGAGAGGGACTTTTTACAAGAGCATGTAGTGATAGGGTGAGGGGTAATGAATTCAAATTGAAAGAGAGTAGATTTAGATTGGATATTAGGAAGAAAATTTTTCCTGTGAGGATGGAAAGACACTGGAGCAATTTGCCCAGAGAAGCTGTGGCTGGCCCCTCCCTGGAAGTGTTGAAGGCCAGGTTGGATGAGGCTTGAAGCAATCTGGTCAGGGTTGCTCCTGGAAGTGTCCCTGCCCATTGCAGGGGGATTTGAACTAGATGACCTTCCAGGTCCCTTCCAATCCAAACCATTCTATGATTCTAAGTCCTGTCTCTGCTCCCTTCTTTAGAGGAGAATCCAGGGATAATCTGTTCTCAATTCAGAAAGTTCAGGCACCTTAAGCTAATTTGTTAGCTTAAGTACCTTCAACCCCAAATGTCCTCCAAAAGCAGCTGGAGTGCTAGCCTAACTGCCCATCCTTTCTGCCCTTCAGGAAACATATAGCAGGGCAGGTAGAGACGTCAACCAGATCTGATGCCTTTCTGAATATCTGATCTCAATATTTAACATAAGGTTAGTATGATAGTGACCTGATATCTCATAGCTAGTGATACTGTTGTTATGATTTGGAGCCAGTTGGCCAGCCCCCAACCAGTTTCATAGGTCAGCTTTGCAAGGAGAAGCCCCTCAATCCTGTGGACCTCCAATGGTCATCATATTTTTACTTACTGTTGAAATAAGTAATGGTAGAGTTCAGCCACAGGGGTACAGGTCCAGTCACCTCATTTGGATATTAATGCGCAAGAGTAGGATTGTAATCTACTTGTATTTGGCTTTGAAACAGAGTCTGAAATACCATCAGAATGGCAAATGGAAGAGCTATGCTGTTGATAAAGAGCAAAAGCTCACGTTTTCTGAGACTGTATTGTCAGAAAAATGGTGCTGTATACAGCCATAAAAGAAAGCCTGAGCTTCAGACAGTATATATTCACTCCCAGGGAATATAACAGTTTTCTGAAGGTACTTCTTGTTAGGCTTGAAGTGATTCAAGATGTTCATGCTACAAATAATTTATGCTAGAAGCTTCCCTTTTTGAACAGTCACTTCATCACTTCATCTACAAAGGCGATGTAATCTTCTCTAGGCATTTTTAGATGCAATCACATACAAGGAAGGAGGAGGAATGATGTAAAGATGCCAAATCTATTTTTAAATTGCATGTCACTTATTTCTGTTTATGCTACATATATTTAAAAATTACTTATTGAAGAATCTTGCCATTTTTACCTTAAAACATACCGTTAAATAGAAATTGTCATCAGCTGCTGAACCTATGAATTAATCAACAGGAGGCTGAATCCACACCCCAGCAATAACCTAGAAAATACAATTACCAGTTCTTACTGTTTCCTTCTGTAAAAGGTGGGTTAATAACACTGTTTAAATAATTTCTCAGAATCATAGCTCGGATGAGGTTGGAAGGGGCCTCTGGAGATCATCTTGTCTAATCCCCCTGCTCAGAGCAGTGTCAAATACAGCTGGTCAACAGGACTGTGCCCAGATGGAGTGTTTTCAGGGTTGGAGACTCCACAAGCTCTCTGGTCAACCAATTCCAGTGTTCAATTACCCTCACAGTAAAAAAAAATGCAATTTCCCATCACCCTAGTGCCTTTTGTGGGCATGACTGGGAAGTGTCAGACTTCCCCAAACACTGTCGGGTATTATACATAAGATTCCCCTCAGCCTTTTCATTTTCAGGCTGAGAATCTCAGCTCTATCAGCCTCTCCTCATATGGCACATGCTCTGATCCCTTAATCATCTTCACAGCACTGTGCTGGTTTTGCTTCATGGCTCTCTTGAACAGGAGAGCCCAACCTTCCAAGCCTTCCAACAGAGCAGAGAGGAGTGGGGACAGTGACAGGTAGGGCACCACTGAGTAGGAAGCTGTGCTGGTTTAGCAAACGGCCAGGGCGAGCCACAAACCAGACAGAATTTGTTTCTATCACTCCCCCCGAAATTTAGAAGGGGAATAAGAAAGATCAGACTCCGGTTGGAAATTAAAAACTTATAGCAAATTTAATGGCACAGGGAG
>VZRW01003502.1:194747-298695 GCA_013398125.1 Aegotheles bennettii
CCCCCCGTCCTCCTCGCTTTTATAGAGTCTGGCAGGAAAATGGGTGTGGAAAAACTGGAACCTGATACTTGATACCTGATACCTAGACCCCTTTTCACAACAGGGGCCGAAACTCCACCCCTTGTTCACTGGGTCTTGGCAGCAAAAGCCAATAAGATTTTGCCTGCCCCTTTCAAACTATAACAGAAGCACAGCCTGTTTCTGATGGGAGAGGTCAAAAGTCTTCTAATAAAATTATCCTGAGATTGAAACATGGTTTAAGGGCAAATCCATTCACCCAGAACTCAAAGTGGCTTTCCCAGTTCTGGTGGGTTAGCACCAGAAGCTTGCTTGTGTTTACAGACACAGCTGCAATGCTTTCCACCTGTCAGCTGCCATGGAAAGACTGCATCAGATTTCTAAATGCAACACAGCTTTTGCAAAGAGAAGTGAAGCCCTGTGTAATTAAGCATGTAATGTGTTTCATAAAATTTTTTGCTTCCAAATGGGTGCTTCTGGGATGTCAGTAGAAGCCACATCACTCTGTCAAAAATGTGAAAATCGACTACTACTGCTAGTCAGGTATTTCCATGAGAGGAGGTATTCATTGTGGAGTGCCTTGCAGTTAACAGAGGTATTGCAACACCTTTGAATGATCTGTTGGAAGTCTTTTAGATTAATCATGGCCCATGCCCTGTGGAAATGGATCAGTGGAATGAGGAAGTAGATGTAAGAATCATATGCAGATATATTGACCTCCAGCACCTTTTTTTTTTAATTCATAATAGCACATAAAAATGAGACAAGGGAGAATTATTGTATTTTTTCCCAAAGGATGTGCATTGAGGCATTGTTAATGTTTGGGATGTATTTGTTTACTTAGGGAGGTGGATTTTATGTGTTAAAAGTTTTTCAAGTAGCAGGGTAACCCAGTAGAGCAGCCTTCTACAGTGTAGAAAGCTGAGGCTACCGAGGGAATCTAAAAATATTTGTGCCTGTTAAACTTTTTCAAAATACTTAATGCTGTCTTGTTTGATTGCAAAATTCCAAATTCTTCGATGTGCATTTTTAAGTGCTATCTTAAATTGTATTTGAAAAGTGTTTGATTTTAGAATTCAGCAGCGGATGACTTTGTTAGATTTGCTTGATGCTACTGTAACTCCCCTTTAATTTGATGACAGAGCTTTAAGAGTGGATATGTTATACTAATATATTTGCATATCTGCTGGTGCATGTATACAAGATTAATGCATTTTTGTTGCTTGTCAACTTCTTTTTTGAGTTCCCATGCTCGTTTTGTGCTTTGAGTGTTCCCCTGGACAGCTTTTAATTATGCATGAGATCGAATAGCAGAGTTTCACTACTAGTTGTTTTTTGATTCAGTTTTCGTTAACAGGTTGGCTGGAAGTATATGGATTTTTTATGGATCATTTGCTATAACTTGTATTTCTTGATAATGAACTTTCCTTGAATATCATGGAACCATGTCCACCCTGTTATTAAATAATCTATGGCAAACCTGAAAAAAAAATGGCACACAAAGCTGTTACCTTTGAAAAGAGCATTAATTCAGCCATACGTTATTTCTAACAGTTGGCTTACTTAAATGTGTAACTGAAGTTGTGAAAAAAATGGTAAGCATCAGTTATCACCCTCTCTTATCTGATCTCTTATCAGAAATAGCCAAATTCAAGGGAAATATATTGTTTGGCTCTTCTTGGTAAGTGTTGTGAGTACTTCATTGAGAAGGAATAAAATTTGATGTCACTAAAACAAATGTTTGCAACTTTGTGCTTGACATTTGTAGTTCATAATACTGACATACAAGTCTGATAAGTGATTTGGATAAATAATTGTTATAGACCAGATCTCTCTAGAGCTTTGTGCTACTTTCTATATAAACTAAAAAATTAACATGAGTGATTGTTCTCTTTTCAGCAAATCCAAATTAATTTGTTCATTTGCACTGACCATAATAATAACAGGCTTCAGATTATTGAAGACTATTATATTCCTATTCCAAAGGAAGCTTGTGAAAAACTTTTAATTCTGATAGCCCAGTTATTAGGAAAATAATTTTACTGGTATTAGACTATAAGCTCTGTCAAAGTAACCAGAAAGCTTGTTAACTTTGCTGTTTTTGCAAAAATGAAGTATTTTAGTACTTTTACATCACAAGAGAACTGCTTCCATTTAAGCCTTGATCCCTTGTATTCAGCTAAAACAACCACAATCAGCTTGTGTTTAGGTAGGCCCTGAAGCTAAAGCAGTGGCACAAATGGCATCTGAAGCCCATGGAGCATTGAACCAATTCTGTAAGAACTGGAATTACTTTTATCAGGATACTTAAAAATTCTTGGCCTCAGTTTGATGAAAACTCCCTGTAATCTATGAAAGTATCGTAGTCAAAACTTTCCCAACAACTCAAGAATCTGCTATTTGCTCAGTTTTATTTCTCAATGATGATTTAAACTACTGATAGTTGGATTGGGATTTGCAACAATAATACTAAAAGGCTCAAATTTGTGGTACAAGTATTCAAGAACCTGCACAAACTTTGAGTAAGAGGAGTGCCCTTCAACAGTTCATATTCTAACCAGTGAAAGTTGATTGCATGCTGGAATAAATGAGTATAACATACAAACTCCTTGAGCAGAAATCCTGTTAGGGTTAATTATTTTATTTTCTGAAATCCGTAAGGAATTGCTGAGCTTTTTAATGAAAGGAGCAAGAGGAAAGCGGAGCACACATGACAGCAGCACAGGCATGGACTGTTCAGAGCAATAGCTGTAGGAAGAAGGGATGCCTCCCATAGCTCATTAGTTTTCATAGCCCACATGGCTTGCTTGTATACTGGTGTCCTGAGAATTCAGGCTCCTATTTTTGGGGAGGCACCCAAGTCTGAGACTTAGAAGTTAGAAGATACTTTTGACAGGAAATGTTTTAATTATATTAAAAGGCTGACCTCAATTCACAGAAATAAGAAAATGTTGAGTTAATCTATAGAGCCTGGATAAAATTTTTACAAACGAATAGAACTTGAGCACGATTTGCACTGTAAAACACTTTAATAGATCCCAGTGTGCAGTAGGCATTCATCATATTCTGAAAGTCAGGCCTTTCGGTGTCATCAGTAATTTTTAAAGTCTGTAGGCTATTCAAAATGTTTCCCTTGGTGCAAGCAAAAAATAAAATAAAATAAAATCACCAAGGATGAACAAAACCTCAAGAAGCCAAACCGTGGCTTGGAAGCAGTTGAGATCTGGGTTGCATGCTGGGCTGTGTGCTGCTGTGGCCATGCAGCTGTGCTGAGGTTCTGGTGTTGTCAGGTGCCCATGTAACCCAGAACCTCGGCTGTGGGAGGAGGTGATCAAGGAGAGGTGCTGGAGCTGACGTGCCCAGCTCATTGCTGGACTTTGCTGAATGCACACCCTAGCCCTAAGGGTTTCACTACCTTTTCTCCTCTTTGAGTCATTCTAAGTGCTCCCCAATTCCTTGGCAAGTCTCCTGGCTTCCTGCCCTGTGGAAATTTTGGTATGTAACATGTTGGGTTGGAAAGTTTGGCCTTTGCAGCCATAGCTCAAATGTAGATGGAGACAGAGTTTTCAGTATCCTGTTTAGACTTGTTCAACTTGTGACAGTAAATATCTGACTGTACTTTCTATTCTCATGAGCCGAATCTCTGAAATGAAAACACTTCTGAATTACTGCATGCACCTGCATTTAATTAATATTTTCTGTACTTTCCATTTCAGCAGAAAGAGACAGGACCCAGCTGCTAAAAATAATGTAATGGTTTCACTGAGGACAAAGAAACATCTTGCTTTACAACTTGCATCTTTGCTATATAAGGTCATTACCCAGCTTGCACAGGCTGGGTAATGAGTGGTCTGTGATACATTCCTGGCCTTCTCAAAGATGGTTATTTTGCATGTTGATTAATGATTTCAGAGGTAGGAACAGTGTTGTTTGAGCTAGCCTTGGGTTATCGAGGTAATAGATATAATTAGTGGATTTAGTGATGGCACATCTCACTTTACATTTTTTGGGTTTTAACTGCTCTTAATTTAGGAAGAGCAGATAGTAAAATGATGGACAAGTTATGGGAAGCTTCCCATAACATCAACTTCCATCTTCTTTAAATGTAACAGCTAATTCTACTTAAAAAGACCAATATGTCACCATGATAATTTTTCAATACCTTGGTACAGAACCCTAATAAATAATTTTTAAATACATAATCTATGATTTGTGGACCTATTACTGAACATCTTCACACAGAATCTTTTTGGTGATGTAAGGAGAAGTTAACAGTAAATGACTATACAAGTTATTTCTTTACAAAACCATACCAGTATATCAGTCATCTGATTGACAGCATTTCTGCTCTTCTTGTGCTTGCAAAATTTTTTAATGGTTTTCAAATATGAAGTGACTTTTGAGATTTGAACAAGCACTAGCAGGGAGTAGGCTAAAACTGACATTTGCATGGTCAACAGTGTGATTTTCCTGTTGTCCACAGTGAAAGCTATTAAATTTTACCACCTGAGCTACTCTACAGAAATAGTATCTAAGAGCAGTGATTCAAATACTGAACCTACAGTGAACCAGTGAACCATATGATCCAGTACCTTGGTGGTGTCCCCAAGTCCTTTCAGGACTTGGAAGTTGTATCCATTCTTTTTTTTTTTTCCTTTTGGCTTGCGTCAATTTGAATAAATAGTTTTTTAAGAACAGTAATTCTAGGAATTTGGACCTCTACACTACTTACATGCTTCTGCATTGTTGTGTTTGCTTAGTATAGTTTTCTGATGTACTGCTTGGGGCATAATATATTGGGTCTACTTCTGACTGGTGATTAACTGGGAGAAATGTCCTCGGTAGTGGAGGGTGACTGTTCCAGACAGACAGACCTAATTTATATTGTCAAATGTGAAATTCCTAGAAAGTCTTTGAAAAATCTTGTTTGGCTGCTCCAGAGCAGAGAGAGTGCTTTTGGATCCTATATTTTTGTTCCTGCACTTCTGTCATATGTTTTACATACAATCATGAGGTTGGGAGTCAACATCTTCTGACTTCTGTTCTGATCAGAAGCTTTGTTCACATGATATGCCTGGTGAAATGGAGGAGTCAAAGAAAGCAAACAAATTATGGCCATGATATTTGTGCATTTTCAGCTCCCCAAGACTGAGCGAGAGTGAGGAGGAAGTTTTTCTGTACCTCACGGCTTGAAGCTATATGGATATTACTGAAATGCTGGTACTGAAAGTCCTGTAGAGTTCTGCTGATGAAATGGTTTATTTGCCTTAGTTATGGTCTTCTGTAGTCAGCCAAAGGTATTTTACTAAAAGTACTGAGTATTATCTTTTTGAACTGTCTTCCAGTAATTCAGAATTAATCACTGTTTTGTCTTTTTTTTTTTTTTGCCATACTCCTTATCTGTTTTGATCCCTAGCAAAATCTGATAAAAATAACTGTTTTCCTAACTGATCTCCTTCTCATGTTTTCATGTCACCAAAACCTGGTCTTGTATTCAACTGATACAAATTGATGCATTTCTCTTGGCATGCATGGCTATGTGCTATTAATGAGCTGCCTTTGCATATGGTCCAGGTTCTCTTGTTTATTACAGAAAAATAATGACATGTTGTAATGACTCAGTCTAAAATATTCATTTGTGCTTATGCGAAAATGACTCTTTGCCATTGATGGTCAAGACCATTTTGGTATCTCTGGCCAACCCTAAGGAAACCAAGGACCATGAAGCATGCTGTTGTAAAGCTTACTCTTCAATATGTTTCTGAAGATAGGCCTTGGGAGAACAGGAATCCTATTAAGTTAAAGTCTAGCTGAAGGAACTATAACATGCAATGCATTTGTAGCTTTATTCATAAATCAAGTGCTTCCCCACACAACTAATTAGTATTCTAGATGAATAGCTGCCCAGTCCAACATGCGTAAAAATAAAACAAGTTGCTATTAAAGGTTGTACCTTTAGAAGTATTAGGTGTACCATGGTCTGAAAAAAGTCAAGATGTGGTTGATTTCAAAAGAGGTTTTACCCCCATAAGGTTCTCAAGTGCGACTGCATGTTTCTAAGCTATTTAAATGAGTTCATGAAAAATATATTGACTTTGCCTAAGTCTAAAGTCATTGCAAAGCATTTGATGTATTGCATCTTAAGGAACGCGGAGCACGAAAGGGGCAAATACTGCAATCTCTGCTTTTTTAATTGGGCTTCGATTGCTCTTATGAGAACATAGGCAGGCAGACAAGAGCAAACACTGGCAGAAACTAAGTACAGGCAAAGGTTTTAACTCTTTCCTCACTGTGCCTCTCTTTTAACTGACATCTCCTTTGATGCTGAAGTCCTGCAGATGCAGGAGAGAGAGCAGTGTGTGGAATGCATGATGCAGTAGCAGCTTTGCTTCTGGGGATTGTAGGTGGCAAAGGGCATGTCCCTCTCTCCTTCTAAAACAAATATGCACAAAGGGGTGAAGGTTGAATGAAGAAGACAATTCATCCAGACATGAGATGATACAGGCTGGGGGATGAAGGGGTGGAGAGCAGCCCTGCAGAGGACTTGGGGGTGCTGGTGAATGAGAAGCTGGACACGAGCCAGCAATGTGCACTCACAGCCCAGAAAGCCAACTGCATCCTGGGCTGCATCAAAAGAGACATGGCTTGCAGGTCGAGGGAGGTGATTCTGCCCCTCTACTCTGCGCTGGTGAGACCCCACCTGGAACACCGTGTCCAGTTACAGACTCCCCAGTGTAAGAAGGACATGGAGCTGTTGAAACGAGTCCAAAGGAAGGCCGTGAAGATGATCAGAGGGCTGGAGCACCTCTCCTATGAAAAAAAGCTGAGAGGGTTGTGGTTGTTCAGCCTGGAGAAGAGAAGGCTCTGGGGAGACCTTACTGCAGCCTTTCAATATTTAAAGGGGGCCTATAAGAAAGATGGGGGCAACCATTTTAACAGGGTCTGTAGCAACAGGACAAGGGGTAATGATTTTAAACTAAAGAGGGTAGATTTAGACTAGATCTAAGAAAGATTTTTATTTATTTATTTATTTACAATAGGAGTGGTGAAACACTGGGACAGGTTGCCCAGAGAGGTGGTAGAAGCACCATCCCTGATAACATTTCAGGTCAGGTTGGACGAGGCTCTGAGCAACCTGACCTAGTTGAAGATGTCCCTGCTCACTGCAGGGGGACTGGACTACATGACCTTTAAGAGTCCCTTCCAACCCAAACCATTCAATAATTCTATGAAAGCTCATGAATGTTTACATTCTGCATGAGGAACAACCCAGATTTGTTGGGGATTTAATCATTTAGGAAAGTGGTAAACTCCAAACCCTATGTAGAATCTGAGCAATAATCTGGTAGGAATTAGGTTACAAATGCAGGTTGTCCAGACTGCCATCACATCTCTGTCCCCTTTGACTCGTCTGAGATTTCTTCATGCATTTGTATAAAGGGTATGAAGTGGCTAAAATTTTTGTCCTCTCCCAGTCCAAAAGAATTTGGAAGATCCTTTTCAGAGAGAGCAAGAAACTGCAGCACAGAGTTTCTGCTGAAACTCTTCTCCAAGTACCTCTGCATGAGAATTTTTTTCCTCAGAAAAAAATAATGGATTTGGAGGATTTTAGTCATCAATAATCTTGGGAAACTTGGGCATGCAATGTTTACAGTCCAAGGGTAACTCTAGACCTAGAAAGGACTGTTGCTGAGAAGAGAAATAATATTACATATTCCACATAATAAAAATTGAGCAAAGAATTAATGATTTTCATTTAAATTGTTGTTATGATTAATGATTTCAGCAAACTTCAGTCAACTATGGGCCAATAAAAGCTAAGTGTTCATATTTACCATTACAAGGAAGTTCAAAACAGAAGAAGAAACCATGATTGGCAGTTTCAGAAACTGTAGTAGAGAGGTGTTCAGTAAACCCCTGGAGAACAAGCCTTTCCTGCAAGGAATGCTGTATTTTAACAATGCTCCAACTGCTGATTCAAGCTACAGAAAAACAGACATATGCAGCCAACAGATGGGTTGCAAACATGGCATATATGATATAGGTAAGCTGTTTGTAAATGAGAATCTAAAATGCGATGTGCTGGTATACAAAAGAACTTACTACCCCTCCCTGTCCTCAAATATTTCCCCTGAACACAAATAATAACATGAAGTTAATTACATGTGCTGGTGCTATGTTCAACCACTTTTTCAAATATAAGTAAATATTAAAGATCCTTAGCAGAACTGCACAGGACACTTATATTTTTGCAAAAAACACTTGTGGTCTACATTGTGAGATCTGTTTGAAAAAAAAATAAATATGCAAGGCTTAGATTACTATCACTGAGTGTCCTTGTGACTTCTATGTGCTACCAAATAAAGCAGGCAGGGGAGTAGAGGCAGTGGATGCAGTTTTCATCTCTGCAGCTCAACGCTCTTCCTCTCACCTCTCATCAAAACACATTGGCCTCTTCTGTAGTTCCTGTTCCTCAGTGTGTTACTGTTCCCCAAACCATGCCTTGGCATCGTCACAAGTGGTGCTTACCGAATCAGTGCTGGTACTTACAGTTCTTCACCTAGAGTTCTTTATTAAAAAAAAAAAAAAAAGAGCTGGTAGAAGCACTTTCTCCCCATTTTACAGATGTAGAAACCAAGACACATGGGGAAAGTTGAGTAGGAGACAAAGTTTGCAGAAAGCAGCAGTGGCAAAAGTCCAGATAAGATACAGGTCATCTCATTTCTGCTCCCCTTGCTCCTCTGTTCAAATACATCAATATCTGAGAGAAGACATGGTGGTGTTTATAGCATATTGTTTTCTGAGTGGGAAGTGCAGCTAATTAATAAAATCTAAGAAAATACTTTTCCTCTGACTTTCAGAAAGGACATATTCTTAAATGACTAGCTCATTAAATTGCAGAAGAAGGTTTAGAAGTTGTCTATGAGAGTAAACAAATGAGATCTGCAGCAAGCCAAGAGGAAAGCTGGGGTTCTGCAGATGAGATGCTTTTTGCTTGGCAGTAGTATCTGGAAGGGAGGTCGCCCTAATACCTGAATTTTTCTCAGATATGAAGATAAGCTCAAAAATGAGCAGTGAGACAAGGACTGGTGACTTTAGAAGCTTGGAATGTTTTACTTTGCTTTACATTTTTATTTATATTTATTCACAAAGTAAATCTTTGACAGAAATTAAGCTAAAAAATGCCCATATTGATTTTGGTGAGCATTCTGTATTTAGGTATGAACCCTACTTACCTCATTCTTTCTGTTTTGTAGCTTAAGATGCTTTGCTGCTTCATCCTTCTGTGTCTTTTTCTCCATTTTCCTTGCCTGACACAGTTTCTCGGGTGCATATTATTTTTTGCCTTCCTCAGACTCCTTGTCAGTTTTAAATAACAGAATATTTTTTTCTCTGCTCAAGAGCCCCATACAAGAACTTATCTTTTTCTCTTTATATTTTCTTAAGCTTGTTGCAACACTACAGTCCTATATGTAGCAGCTTAAAAAAAAAAGAGAGAGAAACCAAGGAACCAAGGAAGAGAGAGTGCTACAAATGAGCTTTGAGGAGACAGGATTTTTTTTTGTTATTTGTTAAAAACATCAAAATGCATCCACTACTTGGCTATTGTTTGTGATGGGAAAGAGCCTCCTTTACTAAACATGAAAACTAAAATTTCAATTAGGTTCTTAAAATACAGTGGGCTATAAATAGAATGTGAATAGTGCAGCTGGGCAGCATTATAATAGACTTTCCTTCTGTTATATAAGGGAGATAGGGATGACCTTCATCACTCACTGTAAGCTCGCTCTTTTATGAATTATGAGCCATTCAACTATTAGTGGAATTAAAATATATAACACTGCCAATCATTGCACCGTATCCCTAGGGAGCCCTTCCTCTTGCTGACAACATGAGGGAGTCTGCGGTCTCTGCAGATATATGCCAATGATATGTTTATAGTCCAAGCAAAGGAATAGTGTTTTTTTTTTTCCTTTTCTGTGCTTCATCAGTTTTGTACTATCTCCACATGATTTTACACTTCATGGCCAACAATTAAAATTAATGGTCACTGGTGTATTCACTGAGGGTCATGGTAACAAGCCACTGGTAAGAAAATGTAAGTAAGAATGTTTTAAACTTAAGCACACGTATAGTATGTGTGGTATCCTGACCAATAGGTTAGAAGATGGAATCAATTCCTAGCCAAAACTTTGTTTGAGTTGTTTTGGGGGTTCTTTTGTTTGTTTCCCTTAAATAGCCTCTGAACTAAATACTTGGAAAATTATTGTAATTCATAACAGAGCTGATCTGAATCAGCTTTTTGCAAAGCTGAAGCCAAACCAAGCTGAGCATATGCTGGTTGCATCCATGGTTCAACCATGTAAAAGTCCTAACTTGTGGTTATGGCTGACTTGACTCCTCACTTGAGGAAACTTAAGATCTTTGGTCAGTACACTGTGCAAGTAAAGCTTTCCTTCCCACTCTTCAGAAAAGTGTTAACAGCTGACCAAACTAACTCTTCTCTTTTCAGAAAAATTAGTTCTCTTTTGTTTCGGACTCTGCTACTCCTACCCAGCAACTGACGTCTTTAGTGAGTAGCACTAGTGTGTTAGTTCTATTTCTAACCTGTGAAAATGGAGCTACATAACTTTCAAACACTAGTAGGTATCTAATTTCATTTCAAGGTATTTAATTTCAAGGTATTTCAAGGCATAAAAATAGTTTTGCTATCTCAACAGAAAGAATTCCTTTTCTTTTTCAAGATACTGACAAAGGAACAGAACCCTGTGTTGCATTTAAGATGAGGTGCTGTACTGAGAAGTATGGATAAAATGAAAGCAAAACCACGTTTATGTCAACAAGTAGAAACAGAAGCCCAATACCTCTCAATTAGTCTTTCTAATGTGGATTGACACAATTGGTTTCACAGCATCTTGTTGAAAAGATATTCTTCTTTTTTAACACTATTCATGGAGGCACTTAGTTCATCATGGCTAATTAGGTGTTCTGAATTATCATCTTCTATTGTTGCAAATGTCACCTCCTTTGAAGATATTGGGTGTGTAATGAGAGACTGTCATAGCTTCAGTTATCGGTGGGGTCTGTGATTGATCAATTTTTGACAACAAAGAATTGTTAACAGGGCTACATGGTGATGCAGTCAGTGGAAAATTCCCTTTCATAATGTTTCTATCTAATTTTGGAGCACCACCACTGCCACACATGAAATAAAAACATGATTGAATTTTTTTTTTTGCTGGCATTTAGCAGGACCTATGGGGGTGTGCAAAAATCAATGGGGGATCAGGAGTCTGGAAAATTACATACTTGAAGAATTAATGAACTATAATTCTGTATTATATTCTCAATCACATTTTGCTTCCTTTTCATTAATGGAACTAAATTAGTTTTCCATGGACAGAGTACTTAAAAAAAAGACAATCACACTCTGGATAGGATTTTTTTTTTTAAAAAAAGTCCTGTTTTAGCAGTGGCTATTTTTTTGTGCAACACAACTGTCGGAAATTTGTAGTGAAGAACGTATCTGCAGCACTGACTCAACCTGTTGAAGCAATTTTTAACATGACATTTATAGCCTCATCTCTAGTTTCTTGCACTTTGAGCCAGGTTATGGTTTTAAGGTGACTCATTTAGAATTTCTACTAGATCTGGGAGGTGTAGAGATAAAGGCCTATGTTCTTCACTATTCTTTGAAGGCTGTATCTGAGATAACTGATGTTTCTAAAGCCATAGCGAGAGTTCTTTTGCTTACAGAATTATATTAGGATAAAATTGGGGGTGACTCGTCTCTTTGCTATGCCCCACAGGTTAGCTGTAATCTGGCCCTTCATGGTTTAAACCTGTAACTGAATGAAATGTTGGGGTGCAAATGCAGTTAAAATCAAGAATATTCTCTAGTTTAATGAAAACTTTGATGCGAGAACCCACATAGTGAAAAGCATGTCCTGGTACTCATGACCTTGAAAGAGTTACTGGAAGCTGAACATATCAGTGAGATTGTAAACAAAATCAGGCTCTAGGACTTTTATTGACCAAGGAAGAAAGTTCCTTTGGGAATCAGCAACAGCTTTAGAAGAAAGGAGCTGATCGGACTTTACAAAACAGGTTTAGATGGCATTCTGAACAACTTTGGTTTTCTGGCATAACTGATATCTTCCTGGATTATTTCAGCAGTCTCAGCTTCTGTATTGTTTTTATTACTCCTCTGCATGATATTTATATGGATTTGGTATATGTAGTGGGATGAAAATCCCAAAAGCTGATACCTTGTTTTAATAACAAGATAGCTCCAGTATCTTGAAATAGTTTCAGGCTCTTACATTTCTCTTCTGTGACCTGTTTTTTGCATAAGATCTCAAATCAAAGGTCTGATTGAGCAGCAGGGTATTCTCAAGCATCATCATATTAGAAATCGGCTGTCACATGAAAACCAATACAAACACTTTTCTTAAATGTGAGATGGGACTCTAGAACTTGCAGTAGAGATAATGAACTCTTTTCAAAGCTACTCCAGAAAATTGAGTTTTGACAGCAAATACATTATGCAGTAGAGTGAACTTTCATTTTGTCTTACTGAATAGGGCCTTTTCCCCCTTGCATACGTATTTACTAAAATCGGATGACTCAGACATCATCTTAATCCCACTGGGCATTCTGCTATCTGAGCATAAGTCTGAATAGCTGGGACATAGTCTTTCATATCCAGACATAACATCCTTGAAAATGTATTGACGTATGCAAAGACATAGCAGAGTCTGACTGTTCCAAATGTACTCATGAAAAGAAATATTGAAGGTTTATCTTTTTTAAACAGCTTCATAGTCCCTTAAACCTCTTCTTCAGTGATCTGTTTCTGAAACTATTTTTCTTTATTTATACTCTATGTGGGGCTGGCACGTGGGTAGCTCTGGAGGTTAGTATTAGTCTGGGAAGGCTGTTGCCTTTGAAACGCAATTTCAAATTTAGCCTAAGTTAGTAGTGACTGAACATTATGGAAGTTGCTGACTGCTCATTAATCTTTATAAATATTTCCAGTGATAATAATCCAATTAGCACTGGGACAGGTTATTGCAATTGGGAGTCTCTGTTAATTGTCAGTCTTAGCTGAGTGTCATGTATTATACCGTCCCAGAAAAGCTTCCAGAATGGAAATAGCTAAATTGTAAGTATTCACAGCTGCCAATCTGTGATGTTGCATTCTTGACAGGAGCGGGTTACTGGGGCTTTGGTTTGTATTGACGTGTATAAAGCAGTTTATGAAAGAAAAGCTTTTAGGACTAAGTTGTGCTCTGTGTCTCTGTAACTTTGTGCTTGATGGTGACATAGAGGCTTTTCTGAGAGGAGGATTTTATGATTAATATTTCAGTCTAGAAGTGAGTAATATAAATTGGTACAATGCCCTCCCATTCTTCCCCCACACCATGGTTCTTTGTTGAGTGCAGCTTGACCACATTAGAGAGCTTGGTCCTATTGGTGGATGAAAGAGCACTGCTATTTTTCATATTGGCAATTTTATACCACTTTCAATCTTCAAAAGCTCTCATTATACAGAAGTTCTGTAATAATATTTGTCAGACAGATAGTTTTCTTTTTTTTCTTAGTGTACCAGTGGACAGTTTGCTAATGATCTTATTTTACTCTTCAAGAAGCAGAGTTTTCTTAGTTTCCCCAAGAGAAAGGGTTATAACAGCTGAAACTGTTGCCACAGTTCGGGAAGTGAGTGATTTGGAGGTATAAAGAAGGTGATTTGGAAGGGCCATTTTTTTTTTCATGTCAAGGGGAGCGAGGTGGCTGTATGTCTACTTTATTAGAGTGGAGCTTCAGCTAGCAAAAGGAAAAGTTTTTTTCCAGTTGAAAAAAAGGTGACAAAATATGGAAATAACCTGACTGAATGATTTCAGTTTAAGAAAAACACAGGAGGAAACCTGAATATTTGAAAACCAAATAATGTGCAACGCAAGTGTGTAAAGATCAATTACCCTGTTTTGTGGCAATGGGGTATGTACAGTAACGCCATGAGTTGTGTCCATGAATTACATAAGGTAGAGTCCCATGTTCCTGGTGTTTTGTGGGCTCACCAGTCTCACAGGTGTGTGTTCTTCTGCCACAGTCTTTCAAGAGCCAAAATGATGAATCTTCTGCCATGCAAATGCCCATAGGGTAAAGTGCAGCCAGAGCAGGCAGTACTGAAGCACTCTGGTACAGCTGTGAAGCTACCCTTCAGTTTGGGGTGAAGGTTACTTCCAGCCATTGTCTTGATATTATTTTCTGTTTCAAACTTTGCCACTTGTATCAGTGGAGTGGCAGATTTGATATGTGCAATTGTGCTCTTGATTTGAAAAGGAAAGAGAAAAATAGAGAAAACGCCACCTCCATGTTAGTCAATGGGATTTCTGCCATAAATTGGATCAGTGCCAGGATGAGTCTGTTTGCTCTGGGCCATCACACAGATGAGACTCTATTTTACTTCCCAGATGGGGATGCTTTCCTTTCTTTTTTTTTTTTTCTTCTTCTTCTCCCCCTACTTAGCCACAGCTTCTTATAGCCAGATAAGGAGCAGAACTTGCCTACTCAGAATAAGATGTCCATTTTGTCTACTTGCTTAAAAATGTCATCACCTGCCTTTGAAAAGAATACATCCCTCCTTTCCTTGTAATTAAATATTTTCATTTTTTTTCATAGGTGAAAATATAAAGCCTTTCAGTTAACTTCCTTCTATAGAGTAATATATAATTTTTCATGCTTTTCTAGTACAGCATCAAACAAGACTTCATTTGTGCTGTTAATGCTCCATATAACCCACTGATATACCCTACCTACTGGCCAAGCAAAACTTCAATCAGTTTTTCTTCTCTTGTCAGCTCACACCTCTGACTGAGCAGCTGCAAGATGATTCATCGGAGAATGTTTCACCATAGGACAGAGAAAAAATATTTCTGGCTGCTTTTCCCATACTAATAAGATCATTTCAGTTGTAGATACTTTTGCAGTACTTCCTGAGCCATGCTATATCCATTTGAAAATAGAAATCCTTTTATCCAAATGTCAAGAAAATTTTCCATGAAATCAGTGCTTTAGCTGTGCAAAACACATTTCTGCTATGTTTTCTTGTTTAACTGAGTTGTGACAGTTATATTTTGTCCCATTACAGAACAAGACTCTACTAGAATTAATGATCAGCACTAGCTGAGAGATTTAGATGAAAATTCTGTGCATAAGGAACACCTATATTCTGAAATCACTGGCATGTGGTGTGAAATGTTGTTTGCCTAAAAAGGTTAGCGGTGAAGAGAAATGTTTTGGATTTCTTTTGTTTGCTGCAAAATCATGTAAGGAGTAATGGATTATTCAGCATTGGTGTAGCAAAGGTTCCAGTGCAATGGGGTGCAGCAAAGGTTCCAGTGAATGGTTTCAGGCAATCAGCCTGTCAATAGGACAGTTTTTAAAGACCAACAGTGTGCTTCCTCCCGTGCTTATTATGGTAGGCTTTCTTACACAACTCTACTCAACTTTGTATGCAGCCATCACACAAACAGAAGAATGTATTTCTTTGTTTATTGGCATCTGTAAGAGCATTTCATCCCAAGAAATATTTCTTGTGATATAGGTTTGTCAGCTAGTTTGCAAATAAATACAGAGAAGCTGTTTTTGTTGTCAGTTTACCAATACTGACGTGACATTCAAGGCTTGTTTTTCCTGAATAATCAGTGAGTTCATCAGAATGCATTCAGCCTGTGCCTGCAATACTGTCCTTATAAATATAAGCGTTATAGATTCACAAATAAATTGTTCTGAAGAGAGGAGCTTTCTTTAATTCATATCTGTTACTTTGACCTAAATAACACTCTTTTCTCCACCTCATCACCAATAAATACATTCTACTTTCCCAAAAAAGGAATACATGTCATCCAGTGTCTCAGTGCATGTTATTAAGTAGCAAATATAAAGATTCATGTTGAGTCTGAACAATGGCTCTTCTGTTTCAGCCTCTGAGGATGCATTCTTCGTAAATTCTCTAAAGCTTGTAGCTTTGGCGAAGCCCAGCAAGTTTTGTACTGACCAGGTGATCCCAAGCATTTAGCACAATCGCTTAGATTCTGTTCTGCCAGGCAAGCTGTCTCCCAGGTGTCATATTCCCAGTGGTAGGGAACTTCTAGATAGTAATCCTTTCTTCTTTTCCTTTCCTTTTTCTTAAGTGATCTAGGGATATGTGAGTGAATAGCAGCAGATAAGGCACAGACTGCAAACCAACCTTTTGTCACTACAGTAACACAATTTTCATTGATCTTCCTCTGATCTCTCAGACACCACTGAGGTCCCACTGGCTCCTGGCTGATCACAAGGAAAAGGCCAGAGTTTATACTGATTTAGAGAGAGGCACACTTAACAGTGGAAGGTTGTAAAGGTCTGGCATTTCTCAGTCCTGAAGAAGGACCACCTAGATGATTATCCTAGAATTCATAGTGGAGTTGAAAATTCAGTGTCTTAAACCAATAGAGACCTATGGCTTAATTTGTGGTACACAAACCAGCAAAAATATATGCCTGGTGCAATATTCCAGCAGGAGTACTGATAATTTTACTGTGAGGCACTTGTCTCCGGTCTAAGTGGCCAAGACAAGACACAACCCAGAGAGACAGAGTTTGTTCTTTGTTACTCCCCTCCACCCCCTCAGGGGGAGATAGAAGGGGAATAAGGAATAGAGGCTTAAGGGTTGGAAGTTAAAACTGTAACAGATTTAATGAAACGGGGAGGGGGAGTAACAGGTGGGAGAAGAAGAAAATATATACAAATATATACAACCCGACTCTGATGACCGCTGATACAAGTTCCTGAAAGTCCCCCATTGCAAAGCCAATGGAGGAAAAAGGGGTCCAAAGCTCTTCCCAGCACCTGATGGAGACAGATCCTGAAGAGCACGTGGCAAGCTGGTAAAAAAGGCAGGGCCCTTTCTCTCTCCGTGACATCTCCACGTGGAAACAAGAAGAAGAGCAGAAAGAAGGGAGAGGAACTTCCTGTTCTCCTGGCTTTATAGCGTTTGGCAGGAAGTGGGAGGGAATACCGACACCCCAGACCCCTTTTCACAAAGGGTCCTAAACTTCACCCTCCCTCACCCCCCCTTTGGGTCCTTGCAGCAAAACCATAAAACTTGCCTGTCCCCTCAAACCATAACAACACTGGACCAGGTTGCCCAGAGAATTTGTGGGTACCCCCTCCCTGGCAGTGTCCAAGGCCAGGTTGGATGGGGCTTTGAGCAACCTGGTCTGGTGAGAGTTGTCCCTACCTATGGCAGGGAGGTTGGAATGGGATGATCTTTAAGGACCCTTCCAACCCAAATCATTCAATGATTCTACGATTCTAATTTTTGTCATCATAAACACTGGCACATGCAGTCAGAGAGGCTGTCTATAGAAAATCAGACTGAGACGTAATAATGAAAATTTCTAATGAAATTTTATCAAATAACTGCAAAGCTTTTAAAAACCAATATACTCATCATATGGTTGTACACTTATTTCATAGAGATCGCAAAGATATGTTCTTTGGTATGTAAATAAAACCCCCAAAGCACATCCCACCTACCCCCTGGTGTGTAGAAGAAAAATGCAACTCAAAACCAAATGTGGATGACTGAGTGATACAGTCTATGCAGGCGTCCCCCATGTACCTAATAATTTTCTTTCTTTCAAACATAGAATGAAGTATTTTTGATGAATAAGGAAGCCTTGGATTTTTTAAAGTCTGTGTTTTAATAGATTACATAGGAGACTAGAGTGTGTATATCTTTATCTATGCACACATTAATATGGGAATATAAAGAGGTTTGTTCCTTTATTGCAGCTCGCAATTGATTTTTTTTAGCCAGTATACACTTTCTCCTATGAAAATAACAGATGACATAAATGAAAGCTAAGCAGAACTGTGGGCATAGTTTTGACATATTTTACATATATCTCAGTGGTCACATCACATCTCTCCTTTGTAGCTGCATCCTGGGGGATACTAGATCAACTGCTGAGGTACTTTAAAGAATTTGAGTCTTAATTTGTTATTTTAGTTCTTACTTTTACAGGTTCAACCTTTTAAAGAAGGGTGGAATCTCTACTTTGTTCTGAGTGGCCAGTACGTTAAGGATTTATTCCTTATTTGAAGTCATGGAGGGGGCTTAGAGCTTTTTCTGCTTCTGAAGGAAGTTTGTGTGTGTTGTGCCTCCCTCTGTGCCAGTTCTATAGGCACCTCTTGGTCAACTTTCTTCTCAAGTATGGATGCTACCTCTGGTATAAAACACAATGATAATGTGATACATATGTTAAGGAAAGACTAACTGTTAGCAACACAGCTGTTCTGGCACCAGTCCTTAATATGGCTTACTGTGTAACTGAGAGCACTGAAAAGGGACTTGTCACAATGTTCTCTGCATCTCTGCTGAGTCCATGAGTTCAGGTGTTTGCAGAACATGCCTTGGATTTTGGATCTAATGAGTAGGTCCAGAAATCCATCTTATGGTGAGATGTTACTGTAAAGTTTAGTGGAAGTTTAGTCTGTGTTCTTTTAAGAAACACACACCTCAAACGAATTATCAGGAGGGGGACAACATGTTACATTTCATCTTTAGGGTCTGAGCTTTTGTTTGGAGTCCCAGAGGCTCTGTTTGATAGTGAGAGAGGAGACTGCCATTAGTTATGCTGAAAGTCAGGTGCTGGTATAAGTCAACAGGAACTTCATGATATAGGGAAGCCCTACTAACCTAAAGTTGGTGTTGCTAAGGGCATAAGCAAGGATCAGAGTGAGTATTTAATGTTTAGATATGCCCCCCAAAACAGTCTTTGTTTATCAGGCAACCTGCACTCATCAAAGGGTTAACATCTTATTAGAGCTGGGATCCAATTTCTTTCTTCATATTGTGGGCAACTTGCACAGATGCCAGATTACCTATCATGTATTGTGACAGAATGAGTTGCTAATATGTAAACAGTAAATTGGGATTAGCAGAACTTCTACTATTAGCAGGGCCAACACCATTAGCAAATGTCCTTTTATGGAAATCATCTCAAACTTTGCCTCTGGATAAGTAATTCTGGAAATTTGAATGTCAGTAATCAAAATACTTCTCTGAAACCCAGAAATACCAGAGACCTTGTTCTTCTACCAGATAAATATAGCAATTTCCTCTGTATTAATTTTCTTTTTCTTTTCTGTTGCTCTTGCTGAACAGACATTGATGAATGCTCAGATGGCTTCGTTCAGTGCGACAGCCGTGCTAACTGCATTAACCTGCCTGGGTGGTACCACTGTGAATGCAGAGATGGCTACCATGACAATGGGATGTTTTCACCAAATGGAGAATCCTGTGAAGGTCGGTGTCTAAAAGAGGTGGGGTAGTGTTATGACTTGCATTACAGTATTGTCTAGTATCTCTGTACTGGTTGAATGTCTTCTTGGGCACTGTATCAATATAAGTTAAACCTTGGCCCAAAGCAATTGTAGTCTAAATAAGCATCATAAACAAAAGGCAAAAGAAATAAAGTATAAGTATTCCTAACATATAGGTGGAGCATTAGTGGCCATTTCTATGATTTGCTAAGATAATATGTGAAGTCAGGCATAGTGCTTAAAACCTACTCTCTCTGGCCCTACATCTGCTTCTATGCACAGTCCTTGCATAAATGATTTCCCATGGGCTGATAGCATGCACCGTTATCTGTCACTCCACAGTAATCTAGTTAGATGTTAGATTCTTTATATGAAGAAATTAACCTCAGTTCCTCCACTTCATTCCTCGTGTACTGAATGTCTGTGATGAAAATATTTCCCATTGCAAAGCATGATTATGCCCCCCTGACACCCTTACACCTGACACCTGGGTTAATACTGGGTGCTTCTATTGTGCATAGGCTAACTGCCTGTAGAAACATACAGTTTGAAGAACAACCTCCCAGCTGGGGAGCTCACTGGACTTAGGGCTGGGGCAAGGTGCCAAGGACAAGATAGTGACAGGGAGGACGAAGAGATGAGAAGCGTTTCTTTGTTTATGAATGATGTTAGAGAGAACAGCAGATTAATAACAGCAGTTATTCTCAGATGCAGATCTCATAGTATGGAATGTTATTGAGCTCTTAAGATGTTGCAGGCTGCTACTCTTAAATAAGAGAACAAACCATTCTGTTTTACCATGGACTATGTAGGGCAAAATTAGGAGAAGGGAGAACCCTTCTGTCTCTGAGTGCTGAAATATTCAGTGCTCACACAGTGTAAGCTCTCCTACTCTGCTGTTTAAACTCACATTGGTGGGCTATATCGGTCCCAAAGGGAAGCAATTGAATTAATTTCACTAAGCCAGACACACAGACAGTTCTCCAGGAGCGAGAATGACCTTTTCAGTAGCCTCATCATCAATACTTTATTTCAACACATTTTCACCACAGCTGAAAGCCTGTATTCCCAGGAGGAATCAGCAATTTGAGTCAGCCACTGCTTTCGTAAGTCGAGCTTTCTTTGTCAAGAACTAACTAAATGTCAGTGCTAGCTGGCCAGGTGTTAGGACAAGAAGGTGCAAAGAAGTTGTGATCCCTCTGATTACAACATTGCCCTTGTGTCACTTGTGTCACAGGTAATACTCTAGCCAGGCATTTATGGAAATATTCTCAATACCCCATCTTTTATCTTCAATGTCAATATAACATTTGTCTCATGGATTGAAGATAGTGGTTTGACACATGTTATCTCAAGAGATATAAGTGATACAAAGTGGCTGTTAAGATGTGTGCAAACAAGCAATGATTAAGCAGCAATTTCTAAGGAAATTAAAAGCCAAGGAAAAAGAAATATGGGGATTGCTACATGTATGCAGAAGTGCCAATTATTAGAATGTTTTGACCTTTTCTACAAAGTGCCAGCAGCTCTTTATTAAACATACAGAGAGGATAACAAGTAATTAGAATTAAATTACAGATGCCAGGAAACTGTCTTCATTGCTGATAACCCTAGTCACTACCAGTGGAACATTTTCAGTTTGATTGCTTGCAGCTCCAAATTTTGGAATGCATTGCAGCTTGAGTGGGGAGGAAGATTAGATATTTTATTAGTCTTACTACACCACATTTTATTGGATTGAAGCCTGTGACATTGTGTGTCAGACAGAAAATAAAACCTGATATGAAGAGACAGCCTAAAATCCACTGCAGTATGGAAAGTTGAACTTACTTCCAGTAGCAGAGCACAGTATCACAAAAGCAATTGGTTTCTCTGCTGTCAGATCTTTCCACTGTGAGAGATTCCCCTCCTGGGTTTAAAGACATAAGAAAATGTATTTCTTTTGTCGCTTCTTCAGTATCCTCTAGTTAGAGGTGATTAGACTGAGCTGTTGGTGGATAGTCTTTTAGATGCTCACTGTAGCAGGGGCGCAGCTTCCAGGCTACACTAATCTCAGATTTCAAATCTCATTTCTCCACTTCCCACCTGCCGCTGTATGATGCAGCTGGGACCAGTGTCCTCTGAAGCTTTCCAGCTTGTGCAAGTGCTGCAGCTTGCAGAACTGTAGAAGGAACAGTGCTGAATTACACTGAAGAGAAACTGGGCCTGCCTGGATTTCTTTCTTGGGGGAACAAAGAATTTAAACCTCATGGGGATGGGGATTAGAAAGTGTTCTTCAAGGATTTGTCCATTTTGCTTTCAAGGAGAACTACTTCAAACTAGTGTTTATATGGAGTGCATAATACGCTTGTCTTTGGCTATCTTCTGTAAGTTTTAGTTGCTTTGAAGAGAGTTCCCTCTTTCAGTGAAGAAAACCTGTAAAAGCCATGGAAGCGTGGGTTTAAATCTTCTGTGTTGTCTGCCTCTAGTCTGGATCGGTCTGTGTTCCCTGGACGTGTGCTGACAGTACTACAGAAAGCATTTCTGTGATCAGTGTTAGTCAGAAACGTGTTTTCTACAGCAAAGGGCCCAGTTTTAAAGATTCAGGTGGAAGTACCTCTGTTAAGATCACAGAAGCAGAGGAGCATTTCCTTAAAAACCTTAGTTGAACAGAGTACCAAAACTGCACCTACCCCTTTAGGGTTCCATTAGGACATCATATTAAAAATTCCTAGCTGGGGGTGAACTTCTTGGTAGCATTGGACTTTGTCAGTACTTGATAATGAAATAATAGTTGCTGAATTGCCTGTTTTACACATATATTGACCTTGTCTATTGCTGCTTCTTTGGCATTGCTGAGAATATTGAGTATTTTGACTAATGTACTTGAATGCAGAAATTCATAATCCCATTTTATTGTCCCTACAGGCAATGGAAGACCTAGAGATTCCTTTGCTATTAGTTCTGCTTATACTCTTGGGTAGACCTGTGGTCTCTATAACAATTACAGAGAAATGATAGGAAATGCAGCTGTAGGGCTTCAACCTCTTCCAGCACTTGCTGATTTTTCCTTGAAATTTTGTTACGCATCTTCTTATTTCCAGAAAAGTGGTGAAAGATTAGCCACTTAGTCTTTGAGAACTGCATGGGTTTGGGAAGTCTTAAATTATATATATCTATCTATACATACATATAGATATAGCATTCAGCATGGTATGTTACCTGGTACCTTCCTCTTTGCCCTTCTACAGCTTTTCTTTATAGTTTCTTTACATAATCTTATTGGTGCTCTGGAGGCTGTCTCTCATGTACCATTTCACAAAAGGGAATTGGCTAAGACAGTAGATATTGCAGCCTCAAGCTTCATTGCATTAAAAAACTTGAACCACTGAGAGCAAAATTCTAAAATAAGAGTGTTCTGGCCCAGTTAATATTTGCTCTGCGGTTCTGTGTAAGATCCTGATTCCTTTGAATTTGTTCCCTGCAATGTCTAAAAGCTTCCAAAATGAGTTGAAGAGAGAAGCTGTATTGGTTTGTAGCAGAAAAGTGAGGGTAATACCTCATCAGCTATTGGAAATTTTGCATGCCTCCCTGTCTGAAGGAGAGCTCACCTAATAAATGCAGCCCTTACTGCAAGAGCATCTGGCAGGTACCAGCTGTTGCTGATACAGAATATGAGATCAACTTACCCTCATACTCAGCAGGTACCACATTCTTTAGATGAGACAGGTGCAAATGAAAGGACTAGAAAGCACCAATCCAGAACACCCAATTCAGAAAGGATCTTTTTGGTTGCAAGGGTTAATTTGTGTGTGAACTCACAGTTTAGGATTTCTGTTCTGAAATGTCTTTTTATATTCTTCTTCTACCTCTGCTGTCCTGCTAGCTGAAGTAGAATCCCTTCCTTCTCTGTGTGATAGAGCAGACTGCGACAACACAGAGGGGTAGGGCTTTACTTGAACAATTTTTTCCACAAGCCAGGATAATGAGAGATGGAGCCTCTGAATGCTCCTCAGCCGTAATGAATGAACAAAGTCTAAAATGGTCACTTCAGCATCCATATCTCTGGACCTGGAAGGCAGAGGAATTGCTGAATGTCAGGATATCTGAATTTATCTCATAGTACATCCAGTATTTTAACTACTACATGAAATTTCTTGTAGTTGAAAAACAACTGCCAGTTCAAAGTCCTACACTTAGATCTTTCTACATTGGTGGTAATGTTCAACAGAAGCTTTGTTATTGATAGCACTTAAGGAGTCAGGAAATAAAGAATCACCACTCTTCAGCAGAAAATTTTATTAGCACTTAGAAAGATCCATTGAAATCCTTTTGCTTTTATTGATGATCATAAAAGGTCAACAAATAAAGTAATTTTTTTTTCCATCCATCCCAAACAGAGCTGTAGGCATTAAGGCTTCATTACTGACTTTGCGAACCCAACTTATGCATCACCAAACAGAAGGCAGATATGGAAACACATTAGTACTTTAATGTTCTGGAGTGTGGGCAGAGTACAAAATTGGCAGTTTCTCATCTTTTATAAAAGGACAAATAAAACAGAAACTTGATCCCTACATTTTGTAAGACAGTAATTTGAACACATTTACTGTATCAGGGAATAACATTTCTGTGAAGCTGGTGTTACCAGCATCTGAAGTCTCACCTCTTCATCTTCCAGATCTACTAAGCACTCTGACAGCTGGCTTGCATGAAGTTAGGAATAAATTATTCACAATTCACATGCTCTTTGAGGAATGATTACTTCAGTCAATAGATTTACTTAGGACAGAGTAGTACAGAAACCAAACTCTCTTCCCAGAAGAGCTTGGGCTGCCTATCAAACACACTCCTTCCTGTTTTTCCTTAAGCAAAAAATATTTAGGAATCCTCATGATGTCACCTGGCTGAGTTAATGCTACTCCCCAGAGCTAACGTAACTGAGAAACTTCATTTGTTTCAGCTGTCCACCATCCCAATCCATTCCTTCCAACAGCATATTTCTCAATGACAGAGATGTTCATCTTTTCTTTACATAGATGACACTCTAACTGCTGTCAGAATGATTCTGTTAGGAAACCGTGTCTGGGGGAGACCTTTTTGGGTTTTATGTGGATGTCCTGGATGTAAGACTGGATAGCTGCTCATCAGTTGCAACTTTCCATCAGCTCTATCAGAATGCATCTCTGAGCCCTTTGTCACTACCAAGCAAGGTGTACACAGGTTATTTTCTAACTGTGACTTGTTCATGTTCTATGTGAGTTTATTGCATGTTTTCTCATCTGCCATTATCAATATTGTATTTGTGTTTTTTTTCCCAAAATATTATTGAGCTGTCATTATTTAGACCTATCCATAGTAGCTCCGAGATCTCTTTCCTTAATAGATCTAAAAGACTGATTTGTTTTTTGAATGGGTATTTTTCCATTCACCTTACAACCGAATGTCACCTGATATATTGTTTACTCAGTCAATATAATAATTCTATATTTCACTGTCAATTTTTTGTTTTTAATAATGTCTTAAAACAGCCTTTTTCATCTCACTGTTCATTCATTCCCCCAGATGACTATGTGTATTGGGCAGCACGTGTCCTGGCACAGATTCTTGGGGATCTTCCTGGGATAACTCTGCTTTGTGACAACCTGATCATTTATTCCTGCCTTTTATTACTAACTAATTAACTCGTTATTAATCTGTGAGTAAATGACCTTTTATTCCATGCCACTTGGTTCCTTTAAGAGCATGTATAATGCAAGAGAGGTCATGAAATTTTTTTAATAAAAGTCGTGCATTATATTAAATGTATCCCCCCTTTAAAGTCTTTTTCATTAGTATAGTAGATGCTTTCTTCAAGTCTATAATGTAGTATCTTTAAAAAATCTTCTTTCTCTCTGAAAACATTTATCTTTTTGGACACTAGTTTTAATTAATCTTTAAAATTTCATAATTTTAACATAATTCCCCCTTTGGAAAAAAAAAAAACAAAAAACAAAGCACTACCACAGAGATTTTTTGCAGCCTTTTAAATTCTTTTAAGGGTGTTGAACTTGCATATGTTGTGGTCACTGTTGGTTACCAATACAGAGCAGTTGTACGGTAGAGACATTTTGAATCACAGCCTGCACACTGCTCAGGGCCAAGTCAAATGGTACCTTGTCCCTTTGGGATTCTTTAACTATCTATTCTAAGAAACAGTCAATAAATCTGTTAGATACAGATCGGGTCACCACCTGGTGGGGCAATTGAAATTCATGTATTTCTGGAGTTTTATGCCCGTGCAGTCTCTCAAATATTAAAAACAGAGTTTAGTCATTCTAGGTACTGTCACCATTTTGTATAGCTTTAGTCCAGTATTTTTCCTATAAAGGCATGAAATTGTGATACAATTAACTCCTAGCTTTCTTTAACATGTATCACTACTTCTTCATCCATGGTTCTCCTTTGTCATTGAAAAATTAAGGGATGATGGTAAGAAAAGGAAAATCCTTAAAAGTGTGCCAAATCAAAGCTACTGCAATTTTTAGTGTAGATTAGATAAATAAGAACTGGTCCTCAGTTTAGCACCAGGTAACTTGTTACATTTTGTTTCTGTTTTTGTTCTGACTCAAACCTCCGAATCTTTTGAGACTCACTGTTCTACTGTCATAACATTGAAGCTGCTTGATTCCTTAGCAGTGTGTTGTAAATAGCCTGAAGTGAATTATTTGTTGTTTGGTTTGGTTTGGTTTTTCTTAACAATATGGAAGAGATAATAACGTGCCTCTGTGGCTGGATATACTAGAAGTATGCAACCTGTAATCCTCCCCTCTCCATTTTTCAGACACAAAAAATGCAGGGGCCAGTGTACCCTGTCCATGTGGTTATGGAAATTGGAGAGCTGGTTATGGCTGTAAACAAAAGCTGAACACGGTTTTGCTTGGTATGGATGATTTCTGTGCAAGCTCTTTGCAGATAATGCTTGAAGTTTGATGTGGATGAATAATGCAGATGAGAATTTCATGCATACAAAGTTTGTGATTCTCTTGCTGTGTTATAAACACACTGCTGTTTCTGATTAGTTAGAATCAAAACCTAAATACCTCCTGCTTTATCTAGGGACATTTAAATTGCTCTATCCAGAATATTTATTTTCATGAATCAAACAACTGAAAAAAACAAGGTTGGGATTTTTCACAAGTTCCCGATGTTGGATAAGCTCAGCTAAGTACCAGAGTCAATGATGAAACCTGAATTATTCTCAGTCACGATGAACTAACCATTACCATGTGGCAAAACAAACCTCAGAAGCCTTTTCCTCCTGGGAAAATTGTGAAATACATAAGTGCCAAATACAGGCTTAGGGTTTATAAGGTCACCATTTGTTTTTTAAAGGAAACTGTTCTTATTTACATGGCAGCTGAACTTTGTCCAAGTGTCTTATTAAATATGTCCGCTTTCAGTTAAGTGGCCAGGTTGTTGAGAAGTGATATTCATTTGTGACACTGGCTACGTCGAAACTTTGTACAAAATAGTGTTTGAAACAAATGAACACCTGTCAAAAAGTCATTTATTAAAAATTACTTCAATGATAAAGAGAATCCTGCTGTTAATCTTAAATATTATATTTAAATAGGATTTGTGTTTGGTTTCTTTATTGCTTAACTTAAAACCTTTTAGACTGAGTATATGGAGAACTTAATTTTAAGTTGCCAGATTGTATTACTTTCAGTATGGATTTAAGAGAAAATGAAGGCAAGAGCAAGTTTTCCTTCCCTCTGCTCTGACTAGATCAGCATCACTGAAACCATTCCTGTTAGCTACTTGTCTAAAAACTTTCAAGGCTGGAGACTGCACAGCCTCCACAGGGCTGTCTGTTCTACTAGTTATGTATCCTTACTGTTCAGGTGGGTTTCATTTTCTGATGTGCCTGTCGTGTCAGCTGTTCAGGCAGCTACACTGAATTAGATTCATGGATCCCAGTTATCTTCTGCCCTATTGCAACAGTGTCTAGATGCTTCAGAAGACAGCGAGGTAGAAGACATGGAGGTCTGAGATGATTTGCCTGTTCTGGATTATTTGATACATAAATAAGGGCACCAAAGACCCTCACCCATGAAATGTAATCTTTCTTCAAAAATCTGTTAATATTGCAATTGGAATTTGAACAGCCTGATTTAGTTACTCCTGCCCATGGCAGGGGGATTGAAACTAGGTGATCTTCAAGGTCCCTTCCAACCCAAGGTGTTCTATGGTTCTATGAATATTCTTGCTAGCTTTATGCACTTTTGGCTACATTACTTTTGTCCCCTCTTACTTCTCTGTGGCAGTGAGCGTCATGGTTTTTTTATGCATTATATAAAAAATAATTTCCTTTTATCAGACCTAAATTTCTTAGTTTTGAGTTTCATTCACTGTCCCTTGTCCTGTGTGTTAGGCAATATGCAGAACAAAAGCTCTCAACATGTCTCCTCTCAAGTATTCATCATTTTTTTTGTTATATCCCCTCTTGCTGGTGTTCTTTCAGAGAGGAACGATCCATTTCCTTTCAGTTCTTCTCAAATGACGTTTTCCTCATCCTTGCCATAAGCCCCAGTAATTCTGCAATACTTGTTTTTGTGATGCTGCTGCTGTTATTGCACACAATGTTGTTTATTTATACAATGGAATTCTAATAATTTCTCTGCTATTCTTCATCCCAATTCATATTCACGTTAGCAACTTGTTTACTTTTTTTTTGACTGCAGCCACACCTGGAATTGAAATAATAATTGAGTTATTTTGCTTTAAACTGAATGCGCTTGAGGTAAATTGGAGGTTTCATTTCCATAGTTGAACCCAAAGCTGAATATTTTATTAAATCTTTAGGCTGATGGTGAAAGATACTTTAGTGAACATATTGCTTATTTTGACTTGTACTGATCTGTTGGACAGTTAAATATCACAATGCTACTTTTAATGAATTCTAATTAAGAGCTTGGACGAGACTGTTATGAAATTGCACATAGAACTGAACTCAGTGTGTCGATATTCACAATCGCCATTGATCTAATCTTCACCCTTTTAGTGTTTTCCATGTTTTATAGTATATAGCTGTTTACTTCATGCTCTTTCAAAGCTTTTTTCCCAGATAACTTTTCTCCATATGGACAGCTGAAAAAGCTAAATAAAGACTGTTCAAGTAGAATGCAGTGTGTGCTGTTAGTTTGCCCTTGCAGAATAATTTTATGTACCTTAATGAAGTAGGCCTTTAAAGGCACTCTTGAATTCTTTGAGATATGATTGTTTTGAAGTCATTTACCTTTATTCACTGTAGACATTTTTTTTTCTTTATTTTGTATGCTAGACACAAGGACTATAGATGTCACTGCAACTTGAATAACTAAAATATTCTAGTTTGCACAACCTAATAAATTAATGACCTTAAAGCATGGCATGCTTGCTTAAATGAACTTACAGGTCAGACATCACCTTTCAGATTAAATTCTCAGCAAGTGAACTCAAATATGCTAGTCAGAGCTGGCAAAACATTTTGAAAACAAGATTCTATAGCTTTTCTTATTTAACTGCACATCTCACGAGAAGTTGCCACAAATTAATGCTCTTTAGGGAGCTGTGAATTATTTTTGTTCTCATGTTTCTTGTGATTTCTTTATTCTGGCTACATTAATAGCATTCACTTAGAAAGATGTATAGAAAAACTCAAAATATCATGTTTTCAAAGTTGATGTGACTTGAGAAATATTTTTTGTGAACTTGTAAGTTATTTCTTCTCATTCTGGTGAAGTGCAAACTAATTTTCAGCTGAAGGCTTTAATGGCCAAGAATCATTTATACTGACTGCCACAAGAACATTCTTATTAATTGAATGTGGTCTAAGAGCATTACATGGCATATTTTTGCAGACATTGATGAATGTGGAACTGGAAGGCATAGCTGTGCCAATGACACTGTTTGCTTTAACTTGGATGGTGGATATGACTGTCGATGTCCCCATGGCAAGAACTGCACAGGAGACTGTATCCATGAAGACAAAATCAAGCACAACGGTCAGATTTGGGTGCTGGAGAATGACAGATGCTCCGTCTGCTCGTGCCAGGTCAGTAGAAATAGAACTAGCTGCTTCAGCGAGATAGTAGTAGGGATGAAGGGAGGATTGTTGTAATTCAATTGAAATTCCTGTTTTAGCTGCCTTCTCATGTATGCATGTGATGCTACAGAAAAAATGGAATTATATATGGTTTTGGGGGAGCTTCTTTGTCCATTCCACACAAGCAGAATTTCCACAGGAGGTTTATTGTGTGATACTGGGAGGACAATAGTACTATTTTCTTAGCAAGGATGCCACCTGTGTTTTCTGAGTGGGAGTAATGACATTTTCATGCAAGGAAACTGTCTGTCTAGACACACATTGGCATTCATGACTGACACCAGTATCTCTAGCAGGTGTCTGTAAATAGAAATAGGTTCTGTATCTGCAGAGTAATTCAGCTCAGCTTTCTCAAATGTTAGCTGTGGGAACCTTGATCCCAAGCTAAATGCTGATGGAGAATGAAGGCCCAATACAATGTCGACAAAGTCCTGAGTATTTCAGCTGCTTTCATGGACATGTATTTAATTTCAGGCTACCTATCATATTCCTTATGTGAATAATTACAGAAGAGAAGCACTCATCTGGGAGTTTAAAGTAAGACTTGACTAGGATCTGTATGAGAATGATATAAACTTAGTGCAATCTGTTAAAATTTGACCCTGAGTAAAGATATCCTTGGGTTTCATCAACTCAGGTGAAACCTCTCCGAAGGTTGGTTACATAAAGGATGCATGTAAGGCAGCAGGGGAACTTTTTGGTAGTTACTGAGTGTGTTTTGTGGTTTCTGATTCTGTTTGAAATGTATTTTCACAAAGATATTGTATAGTGGAAAAACTCATGAGCTGCTAGTGGCTTAGACTCATGCCAAAAAATCAAATTTTGCTACAATTACTGCTGGAGTTGGTCACATTTCTGCTATCGCTTTCTGCCTGTCTTGAAACAACAGAGTGGTTATGTGATGTGCCGGCGAATGGTCTGTGACTGTGAAAATCCCACCGTTGACCTATTTTGCTGTCCAGAATGTGACCCAAGGCTCAGCAGTCAATGTTTACATCAGAGCGGGGAGCTTTCCTACAACAGTGGTGACTCCTGGATACAGAACTGTCAGCAGTGTCGCTGTTTGGTAAGTCTCCTGATTACAGCAGCAGAGACAGGAGGGGAAAGGATATTAGATATTCTGATCTGTGAATAATTTTCATGCATTAGCCTCCATTTAATTTCCTCCGGAGTATGTGTATAATCGAAGTCTGGTTTTCATGGATATTTGTCAGTATTGTCAAGTTCCAGTCAAAAATGTGTTTTGACAAAATAGGAATTATTTAATCATGAAGGTTGTTTCATCAAGGAGTGGAGGTGATTTGGATATGGCACCTAGACAGCAACACTTATGTGTTCATTCATTCAAAGACCAATGAAGCTGTATAAGGAAATTCTAAATATGTATGTATTATCACAGTTGATAATTTCAAGGATGCCGATAGACCAAAGTTTGTTTATTCATTCAGGCATTCCAAGTAACAGAAAAAATAGTAAGACTTGATACATTTTTCAAAATAGAGAAATGAGGTTTGAATAAAAAAATCTGTTAAGGCTTGTGATCTTTTTCCTAGTCATGTATTTCAGAGTCTGAGAAAAAAACCCACATTTTGCATAATGCTGCTCAGGAAGTTTCTGTGACAGAAGAAATCCCAAGATAAAAACAGCTAGCTTTTATCACAGGTTATCTCCAAATGTAAAGCCTAGTCCATCTAGCAGCTTGCCCTTGTCAGAGCATCATAAATAACAGCCAGAAACCAATTTCTGTATACACTGTGTTTTCAGTGTTACCACTGCTAAAATCCACTGAAATAGATTCCCAGGTGCTTCATTAAATGTCTTAAAACCAAACCAAAACAGCCTACAGTTTGGGATCTCAATAGGTGTCTCTTTTTTCAAGTTGCTACTTCTGTACCTAAAGCCTGCTTTCTTTCGGTTGTCAGGGATTTTTTGGGGGGTGATAATGTATTGTCTACTCCTTGTACTGTCCACCACTGCAAAAAATAAATTGAAATTTCAATATCAGTGACTGGTTTTAAGATTGCTTTCATTCTTACCAGCATGTGATTCAAAAAGATGAAAATTGACCCAGATGAGGATTTTGTAAAAGAGTAACTTCACAATACTTTCTGCAACAATAGGAGTAGATTTTCAGCTAGGGCAAATCCTTGAGAATTTTTTCAGCTTTTGCTGTGGAGATATTGAACTCATCATTCTCAAAGCCTGAGATACAGTTTTTGTTAATAAACTTCTTTTCTGGGGCCAAATGCTATTCTCTTTGCCCCACTTAAATCCAGACTGCACAATCTGTGCGCAAATGATCTGAGCAAGTCGGAGGTCAGAGATGGACCTGCTCCAAAAGAAATACATGTTAATGACTACTATGAAGTCTTGTCTTTGACTAATAGACCTGAAGCTTTGTCCCTTGTCCAGAGTTGAAGGGAAGCTGACCTGAGCTTCTAATAACTGACGTGAATAATTAGACAACTTTATATTTGTGTACAGACATACAGTAACTTCCCCTAAGGGTATTCTGGTTCAACGCAAGTCCCTCTTTTGACCTTTTCATACCCCGACTGTACTGGACCCATCAGGCAGAAAGTGTGATTAAGTCTGGAAGTTCAGGTATTCTCATTGTAATGTCCTAACTGGATGGTAAGTGTGTGGAGGTCTTCTCACTGAAAATGTGCTGATGTTCTCTGCTGCATTGGGCTGCTGATAGCTTTGTACCCTTGGTCCAGCCAATGCATTTATAACCGTGGCAAAGATAAACTCTAGCCCATCCAGAGCTGAATTTGAGAGCTTTCTATGGCAAATGAACAATCTGAACAGAAGTAAGAACTAGGTGACACCAGAGATTTAGAAACACTTCTGCAGTACAGCCCTGTTATGGCTTCTGTCACTTGCAGAGGTAGGACTTCACAAGAACATATCCATATTCTGTATTGCATGACATTTATGGAGAATTTTCAGCTGCAACTTGATGCAGTGTGTTGAAATAAGTGAAATCTAATACACTTCCCAAACAGCATGCAGAAAAAAGCACCCAACTTGCCGTGTCTCCCACAGGCAGTGAATACCAAGTGTTCTCTGCACTGACTTCTGAATAGTGCCAGATGGGTAAAACTAGCCAGCTAAGAAACCTACTGCTGAGTCAGAGGAACGGGTAATGAAAGGAAATAAAGGCTAATAATCTTCGCTTGTTCTCGTCATATTTGTAAACAGCAAGGTGAAGTTGACTGCTGGCCCTTGCGATGCCCGGAGGTGGAGTGTGAATTCAGTGTCCTGCCTGAGAATGAGTGCTGCCCGCGCTGTGTCACTGACCCCTGCCAAGCGGACACCATTCGCAATGACATCACTAAAACCTGTCTGGATGAAACCAATGTCGTTCGCTTCACTGGATCTTCTTGGATTAAGCACGGCACAGAGTGCACCCTCTGCCAGTGCAAGGTAAAGAGCATAAAAATTAATCTGAGATGCTTCTTTCCCAGCTTGTTCTGTAGCATTTAAATATTAATGCACTGCATCCGATCAGTGAATAGTTAGTGTCTACACTTGTTTTAAAGTGCGGAGATAACAGTAAAAGTGTTCAGTTAACTTTACTCTCGCATGTGCTAGAAGGATGGTTTAATGCGCTAGCAGATCAGAAACAGGACAGACACGAGAAGACAACAGCCCAGGATGCAGTGGGTTGTGGACATGGTACTGGGCTTCGCTTTTCCACCAGGATAGCTCACTTCAAGTTTGATCACAGTTCTTACTATATAGCTCCATACTATCTTGGAAACATACGCAGTGACGAGTAGGTATGTAAGACTAGATTTCAGACAAGAAATTTGTTCTGTGTGATAGTATTGTGTTATCGGAACTGATTGAATTGCATTTTGAGAATAATAATTGTTTTGACAATGAAAGGACTAGTTACATGGTTATATAGCTTTCTTTCTTTAAAATTAATAGTAAAAGATAAACATAATGTTTTGAACTTTTAATAGTTTTTCTAGTTAAAGGAATTCATTGTATGAGAAGAAAAATTAATGGTTATGGGCTTATGTGAATTCTGGCATCTCTTTTTAAGGATGCAAAAGAAAATGAGATTAAAATAAGTTTTTCCAGTCAAAATAAGCTTGTATGGTGAATTGTATTTTCCATCATTCAATACTGAAGAATAACAAAGAGTATTTCTGCAGTAACCAAGGAGAGAAAGACAGCAGGATTCATTCAAAGATCTAATTATTACTGAAATTCACATTGATTTTGATCTTTATCCTATGTCATTCCCAAGAAAGATACTCAAACTCTAGTACATGGTACAATTAAGTACTTTGAAAAGGTGCTCATAAAAATAACATAACTTCAACACCTTCTTCTGGGAGAGATGGGAAGTAACAGATCATGTAGCAGAAGCTGTTAAGCACCACCTCCTTCCTCCACTTTGCCTGATGCAATACCGTATGCAACAGCAGTTGCTGCTGTTGAGGCGTAGTCCTTTTACAAGAGAAGTTGCATGTGCCAACTAAGCACAGGCATTTGTCTTGATGTCAGAATGGGTTGGTGGTTAGAAGAAAATGATGTGACCTGACAGAATGGCTAATAGTTAGAAAGCCAGCTGATGCTCAAAGGATGTTGAAACAGGCTTGTACGCAGAAACCTATACTTTCAGGGTCTGTAGCTGGTGGCATACACATATTCCAATACTAGAAGTTACTTTTTGCTTAAGCAAATTGCTGAGGTTTGTGTGCCTCGGTTTCCTCATCTGGAAAACAAATAATTAGGTCTGATTCTTCTCCAAAACACTCTTGAGATTTGGTGATGTTGTTGTATTGCTAATTTCTTGTTGTTGTACTGCTAATCAAAGGCAACACAGAAGCCATGCATCAGTTCTGCTGATAGCCAACTATGTGCTGCTGCCATCTGCCCTTTTCTCTTCAGCAAAGACTGAACCTTAAGCATTGATTAATTTTGTATTCAGTGTAAACACATACATAGACTGATAAAATCCATTGCTACATTGTGAACATGTATGATTAAAACACATATTCTGCCAAACCCCATAGATATAATACAGATCAGCTGTGAATCTGCAAAACAGTGAAGATGTACCACTTTGTCCCTCAGCAAGCCAAATCTTACTCAATTCTCTTTACAGAGCAGTTTTCTTTTTTATCTGCTTTTTTAATCTTTATCTGCTCATACTGGTAGTATTTTAATATTGTAGTTCTGCATGCAAGCAGCTCAATCCCTCCAGATCTGCTTAATACCATGCCCAATTCACATAGTTCTCTGTCTCATTTGTCCTGTGCCACCCTGCTCTTTTCTTGCAGAGCATCACATGGAAGGTCAAAGCTCCAGTCTAAGCCTCTCTAAGCAAGCTGTGGCCAAATAGGTTTACACAAATCCTTTAAGAATTCAGAAACATGGGCATCAGCTAAAGCTAACTTAGCCATAAAACCATTTCAAATCACAAGTAAAGAAGGTGGACAGAAGGACTGTCTAAGCTTGTGTAACAGAAGGAGTGCAAGAACATCCTGGAATCATTAGGGTTGGAAGAGACCTTCAAGATCATCCAGTCCAACCACCTACCTACATCACCACTAAATCACATCACCCAGTGCCACATCCAGACGCCTCTCAAACACCTCCAGGGGCAGTGACTCCATCACCTCCCTGACAACCTATTCCAGTACCCAATCACCTTTACAGTGAAAATTTTTTCCTAATGTCCAATCTGAATCTCCCCTGCTGCAACTTAAAGCCATTTCCTCTTGTCCTTTCACTATGGGCACAGCAGAAGAGACCGACCCCCACCCCACTACAACCTCCTTTCAGGGAGTTGTAGAGAGCGATGAGGTCCCCCCTGAGTCTCCTCTTCTCCAGACTGAACAACCCCAGCTCCCTCAGCCACTCCCCATAAGACATGTTTTCCAGTCCCCTCACCAGCTTTATTGCCCTTCTCTGGACATGCTCCAGCATCTCAATGTCTTCATTGGAGTGAGGGGCCCAAAACTGAACACGGTACTCGAGGTGCAGCCTCACCAGTGCTGAGTACAGTGGGACAATCACTGCCCTAGTTCTGCTGGCCACAATATTCTTCATGTAGGCCAAGATGCCATTGGCCTTGGCCACCTGGGCACACTGCTGGCTCATATCCAGCCGGCTGTCTCCCAGCACCCCCAAGTCCCTTTCTGCTGAGCAGCTTTCCAGCCACTCTTCCCCGAGCCTGTGTCAGTGCCTGGGGTTGTTGTGGCCCAAGTGCAGGACCCAGCATTTGGCCTTATTGAACCTCATCCCGTTGCCCTCTACCCATCGACCCAGCCTCCAGTCCAGATCTCTCTGCAGAGCCTTCCTTCCCTCAAGCAGACCAACGCTTCCACCTAACTTAGTGTCATCTACAAACTTACTGAGGGTACACTCAATCCCCTCATCTAGGTCATCACAGAATCACAGAATCACAGAATCCTAGGGGTTGGAAGGGACCTCGAAAGATCATCTAGTCCAACCCCCCTGCCAGAGCAGGGTCACCTAGAGTACATCACACAGGAGCACATCCAGGCGGGTTTTGAATGTCTCCAGGGAAGGAGACTCCACAACCTCTCTGGGCAGCCTGTTCCAGTGCTCTGTCACTCTCACAGTGAAAAAGTTTCTCCTGATATTCACATGGAACCTCCTGTGCTCCAGTTTGCATCCATTGCCCCTTGTCCTATCATTGGTCATTACTGTAAAAAGCTTTGCTCCATCGTCCTGCCACTCACCCTTTACATATTTGTAAACATGGATGAGGTCACCCCTCAGTCTCCTTTAATCCATAGTTTAAAGTGAAAATTGAGGTAGTTATCTAGCACAATAAAGATATTAAACCGAACTGGCCCCAACACTGAGCCCTGGGGAACACCACCAGTGACCAGCTGCCAGCTGGATTTAGTTCCATTAACCACAACTCTCTGGGCCCCTCAAACAACCATGCTTGAATGATTCTTACCTTGGTCTTTAGTCCCGGGAGTTCAGTTAACTGAATGTACTTGGAGTAATTTAAAAATAATGCACCATTTTTGTTTGCATTGTAAAAGTCAGACTTGAGAAGTAGCAGAGATGCAGAAAACAATTTCTCCAGCACTTTAATGATGTCCATAGGCAATCTGTTCTCTTAATTACTAATATTCTCAGAAGAATGGACTATCAGGAAAAACTTTGTGGATTTATGTTTGCTGGTTTTACAGCCAGGATGTATTAACTTGAAGCATCCAGGGCTAGATAAAACCCAGAGTCCGTTTTGCCTGATCTAAATAAAACTCCCAAGTGCCCTGTCGTACTCAACAGCTTTGTGTACTTGAGCAGATGCCTGATACCTTTATGTCGGGAGCATTTCTTCCACTGATCCCAGCCTCTTTCAGTTTGACTGTTGTAGCTATGTGATACAGACCACAGCAAACCAAGTGATGAGTGGAATTGTAGTAGCCTCTTCCCTTGGGCGAGGGAAGGACATGACAACAAAACGCTAATTGTTCAATTCTTCTTTCTGTTTTTCCTTCCTTTAGAATGGCCACGTCTGTTGCTCAGTGGACCCACAGTGCCTTCAGGAACTGTGACACCAATAACCATCTATCACAAGCAGTTTCTGGTTAAAGAATTTTCCTTCACAAAAAAAGACCTTTAGACCAAAAATTGTACAAAATTAAAACTAAAATTAGATCTGTTTTGTCCATCTAAAGTGCAGATATGTGATGAACTCAGTTACCTGAATCAGAATGAAATTTATGGGACTCAAGACAGGCTCAGATGTGTAAACCTTTGTATGAGGTTAGACCCAAATCTTCTGGCTATTTGTCTGACATCATTATGCAGAATATTTAGGTTAGTGTAAAGTGACACATTGTAATGCTGTACATAACGATGTCAAGATCCAAAATCAACTAGGAGCTCTTAGAGGATCTTCCAAAGCTTTGAGAGTCCAACATTTGACCAGATGCAGAGATTTTTACCTAATCATATTTGGATCTGCACAAATGTGTTTGATTGCTCACTGCAGAGTTTAGCAGATGTTTGCGTAAAAGGATGAAACCTTCAGGAATAAAGAACCTAGCAGCTAAGATGTGAAATGTACAGTATGTGCGCTGAGAAAAAATAAAAAAAGTTACTGTTAAAAAAAAAAATCTAAAAAAAAAAAAAGAAAAACAAAAAAGAAAAACCGTGATGCACAGGCATGGCTTCTTAATGTTTTCTGATGGGAAAAGTCATCAATATTTCCTTATTTTACTGCACTTACTATTATTTCTTGATTGAATTTGTTCAGTATAAGCTTGTTATTGTGCAAATTTAAATAAATATTTCTCTTACCTTAAATCTGTGTTTGTGCTATTGTTCCTTTTCAGGGTCGTGATGTCATTTTCATGTGTATTGTTACTGTTCCTTCTCTGCCATCATGCCTAGGCACCTGGGCCATACAGGTGGAGTATCACTGGTCTAGATCCTCTACATATGGGAGCTTCTTCCAAGCACAACCTTATGCCTATCATGTCTTATCTTTGTTATTTTTCTGGGAACACATAAATAACTTCATACATCTGAGTCATTACAGTGGACTGAACAGGAAATTCATGTGCCTAAAGATCAGATCCTACGTGCCAGAGGCATGCGGTCATCCAGAGCGGGTACAGACCATTTGTGTGTGACTGGCATCTCTTCAGATTTACAGGGAATCTTCTCCAGATTCCTCCTCTCCCCAGCTGTCCTGGGTTGGTTTGTCTTTCTATAAGCTCCACAGCTGTTGTAGTTGTTGTGTGAAGTATCTTAGTACCTGGGGATCACTTCAATATGCAAAGCTTATTTTCACTACTGTACTGGTGGGACAATAAATAAAAGAAGTTATGTGACCAAAGCTATGTTATTGTGGAAAAGAAATAAAGAGTAAATCAGTGCTTACAAATTACAGCCTGTAAAGGCTGAATTTTTCAGGAATGCATCACAGGAGAGGAGGAAACTGCCCAAGATGACAGCGTCCTTAAATACTGCTTTAGAAGTCATGTTTTTTTCAAAGTGCCTTGCTGCTCTGCAGCATCTCTCTTACCTGTTCAGTAGATTGTCATGCAACCTGCAAAGGCAAAAATTCCATTAATATTACCCCCGTGTATTATTGTTACAAGGGAAGTCCATGTACATGTGTTTTAAAAAAAAGAATTCTTTTCCTGCAAACAGATGCTACTTCACAGTGTTTATGTACAGCAGATTAAAGGAATGCCATGCTACTGGTATTTCCGTGAGCCCTCATGATTGTTGAGTACTGGATGTTTACGGAGCAGGGAATACAAAAGATGCCAGGCCACTTAATGCAAATAATACAAACAAAACCAAGAAACTAAAAATCTGAAAAAAATGCAATACCTGCTCCCCAAATTTATAGTCTACATTGGACCATTAAAGCTATGAAGATTTACAGGTCAAATAAACCTTTTTCCTCACCTAGTCCATAAATAACAGGTACCCAAGGGTTTTACTGTATTGTTGAGTTCCTGGAAAGCTGCAATCAAAGTTTTTTAAAAAAAGCATTAGCTCCTTGAAAAAGAAGCTGCCTTCTGTACAGTGCTTTTGTGCCTGCTAGTAGCTGTCAGGAGGTCATGTTTTCCCCTCGGAAGCAGAGGCGCATCTCCAGTGGATTTCAGTGGTAGCTGCATGCCTATTTCTGAGAGAAGGCTTAGCAGAAGGTGTTACCCTTTAAGAATTGCACTTCAATTTCATTCAAGAAAAGGTATAAATAAGATAGACATAGGAAATGCATGAAGAACAGACCTTTTTTTTTTAAAAAAAAAAGAGCTAGCATTTTTCCAGGGCAGAATCCTCAGGCTCTGTCAGAGGCTGTAGAAATCGCTGAAGGAAAGCAGTGGAGCTGGTAGTGAGAAAGGCAGATATCCACAGAACAGCTGTAAACATTCCTGTTTTGGGTCCAGAGATAGATAAGTTACTGGTGAGGCAAGTGTCCCTGCCTTTAATATGGTTCAGTACATGCATTGGCATCAGATTTAAACCTATAACAGATATGACAACCGGAAGGAAAATTATCTCAAAATGTTTTCTCAATCCTGTCTCGAAGGCAGTGGAATACTAGTGTTAAATCCCAGCTTCTAATCAAAACTAAAATGGTGTATAGATGGAAAACAAACATCTCCTTTTGCTGCTTACTCTGACCTGCGTGTTGTAGGATTTGTTGTCACAAACCTTCTATTGAAGGTTTGTGAAGCACAGAACAATACACTATGAAACAGGCTAAAAAGCCAAGTTTTTAGACATAACATAATAGCTAAACCTTGAATCAAATCCTTGGAAGAAACAGTCAGTGTTCTCTGTATGTAAAGAGCAGAAGTCATACTGCTGAACAAACCTGGAATTCTCTGATAAATAAAAAATGAGAATGGGTTGAGTGAATATTATCTAATTTATCAATGTTCAAGGCTACTAATCAGTTGGGAGTTCTTCCAAAGGTCAGCAAACTCCAATGAGACATCTCAGTGACCCTTGTTTTCATTCCCTTTCACCCCCTCTTCCCCATTTCCTTTCTGTTCAGTCAAGCCAGTAATTAGTAGCTTGTCTTTAATTTTCCTTGAAAAGTAAATTTAAATATTATTAAAAATTGACGTTTAATTTCCAGGCTTAAATTATCTGTCAAATTATATAGTCTATAAAAAAAAATGTATTTCTGAATGATGCAGGTATGCTGTGCTCTCTTATTGGCCTTTCATTATTGATGCACTGTTTGCAGTGTTTGCAGTACCAGATTTCAATAACTAACATAAAAGAATTGTCATCTCTCTGCAGAATAATCACCCTAAGTTAATAAACCTACAGATATAAAGGCAGAGATGTCTTCAGTTACAATGCCGAATTCAATGCTATGGTGAAAGAGGCTGACAAAAAGCAGCAGTGTTACAAACAGTTGAAAAGGGAGCTAACTGTGCAGCTGCAAATTTCTGGTACTCACAAATTTAACGTGGGCAAGAACAGGAGGCTGGCTACCTCAGTCCTCCTGATGGCTAAGGATGACTGCCTTCTGTGAGAGCTCCACCTTTAACAGTGCAACTAGTGGAATATGGTCATTAAGTCATAGCTGAAATACTAGCCATCGCTTTTTTCTAGGATGCCTAGAAGTGGATATTTATATAGGCAGTGCTGTAAAACTGCTCTCCTTCAGTGCCAGCGCAGTGTCTTGCCATTAATTGCACTGGGCTACAGCAGATTCATGCTGGGGCACCTCAGAGCAGCACAACCTCATGTGCTACAGAGCCCAGAACCCAGATCAATGTGGACTTCAAATGTAGGATGTGTATGGGGTGGCACCTCCTCCTCCATGGACATGGTGAATTTCACCTTGAATGGGTGACCTATGTCCCTGCTTTGGGGAAGTGCTCAGCTGTGGGGTAGGATGTATGAGCCAGACAGCACTTGTGGTCCTCCAAAGTGGAGGAGACTCCCATTGCAGCACCATGAGGGTGTTCAGCTCACATGGCCTCTCAACAGGCCAGGACTCCCTTGATTTCTCAGATAAAATTAGCAGTAGCTTTAAAGTAGGGCTCAGCTGGTAATTTTTTAATAGTGAAACTTACCTACAGACAAATGCAGTTTAACTTGTCCCCAAACCAGTTAATAATTTAAGTTAAAAATCATCAGGTAGATTTTGCCAACTGTATAAAGACAATGTTTCAAACTAATATGAGTAAGAAGACTAGAGAAGCTCTGGCATCCGTGGAGAAGCACCTCCTTTTCAGTGCACTGGTAAAGCCCACCGCAGTCACATCTCGTTCCCAGGTCACAGGCATATTCACCAAGTCACAATCCCAGACATGTCTTCTGTTGCTATTTTAATTTCTATTTAAAAATTTAAAACTTCTTGTTGCTTTAGTATAGTGGCCAAATCTTTGTCCTTGGAGAAAAGACAAAGCATACCATTGGATTTTGGAGTAAGAAGAAGCATTTTAGAGAGGGCCTGAAAAGAAAAATTTGTTGTTGTTTCAAGCCCTATTTCTCAGATCTCTGGCTGTTCATCAGCCATGTGAACAGACACCAGCGTGTTAGTGTATTTCACCTTTTCGTTTTTGTCAGTATAGTGCTAATGCCAAATTATAAAAATAAAAAAAATAAATCATTAAAATCAATTACTCATCTAGGTCTTCACTAATCAGTGTTTTCTTATTACCAGAGTTTACACTGTCTGTAAAATGCGAAATAGGCATTTTTTGCTATAATAGGATATTTGCAACCCTATATTCCTCTAATCTGTTCATAGATTATTTCTATAACATGAAACTTTAACTACTGCAAATGATAATAATCTATTGATCATATAATATTTCATCCATAGGAGAGCCAAACTCAATTACTATGCTTCATCTTAAAATCTGTTTTTATCAGAAATCTCATTTTACTGTTTTAGACTTCAAAAGTAACTCCAAGGATGTCATTTATGTATCAGCAGTACTGCTTGAAACCATAAAATAAAATTGTTTAAGGGCTTATTTTAGGACTGAGTCATATTTGAAACCCAAAATAACTGGAACTGCATCACCACAGCTAGAGCATCTATCTAAATAGAACAGCAGAAACAAACTACTGACACAAGTGCAATTTTGTGGTAGGGAGGGAGGGCAATTTCCTTGAGGGGAAAAGGGAACAAAACAGAAAAACAACCAGCAACCCCACTGATATTAACTCAGTCCTGTCTCTCTTTTAATGCCTGCTGATCTGGACATGAAGGGGGATGCAGCCTTTTGCATGGCTACTTTAGTTCTCACAAGAAGCTCCTCAGCTGATGCTGCTTTTAAATATTTCATGTGACTGAAAGGGTGACAGCCCTTTCCTGTTTATTTTCTTAGTGCCTTTGGTAAAAATGTACAAAATGCTTAGGACCACCACAATGCAAACAGTGTTTTCCCAAGGTCATGACTGGTCCACTTCAAAGCCAAGCACTGCACCGCAGCTGGAGCACCCAGCCCCCAGGCAAGCTGCAGGCACCAGCCGGGAGGTGGCTGGGGGTAACAGCACCCCTAGCTAAAGGGCTCTGTGCAGTTCTGCTGTTTTATTAGCTTTGTGTAGTTGGGTCTTCCATAAGCTGTGACCAGAATGGCCCAGCTCAAACTGGTTCCTCTTGCAGCCTTGCAAGGCAAAACCTCCTCTTCTCGGTGCCATACAGGGACTTTGCAAGTCAAGGGGTTTGTCAGTGCAGAAGGATGCAGGGGTAGGACTGGAGCTCCCATATCACCCCAACACATGCAGCCCATAGCTCAGGAAAGGTAAGGTCTGCCTTCAAGTCAGGAACAAAAAGTTCTTATTGCCTCAAAAATATTTTTCTTTGTGAAGAAGCAAGAAGCCAGGCCCTTTGTTTGCTTTCCAAGGCAAAAATCCTGTGTTCACCTCATTCACACTGGCCATGGAGAAAATGTGGGTGCTCACAAACAACCCTTAAAGTGTAGTCCTTGGTGTTTCGTGGTCATATGGCTCTGCAGAAGTCACGCCAATCAATGGAGAGCGAGTCCTCTCCCATAGCCAACTTTCCCTCCACAGGACCTTTTTGGGGAGACACCCATGAATGCCGCTTTGCAGCTGGTGCCTGAATGGCCTGGACTGGGCAGCCCCTCTTCCCTTGCCCAGCCAGGTCAGGCCGGTGACAAATGGCTGTCAAAGCCCAGCTAAATCAGATTGTGTGAAAATTTGGCCTTGCAGACATTGCCAGTGGTGAGGTGAATGGGTAATATCAATACTGCTTAAATGATCTTTTTTTGATTAGTCTGTTTTGCCATTTTAAGTTTCCATCGGATAATAATTATGTTTGATGGACTCTGATGCTCCTGTGAAGAACACAGCAGGTGAGGAAGAAATAATTCTTCCCTCACTTGGTAAACTTGAGGGGCTGCTCAGCTGCTGCTGCCTTCAAAGGAAGGAGAGATGCAACCCACAGAGCCTGTGATCCCACCGAAACCTGAACAACTCAGCAGAAACACACATCACACCTAGACCAGTCCCTGCCTGCTCCTACAGCCTCAGTAGCAAGAGCACTTGCTTTTAACATTCCTGTCACAACAAATTAAATCCTTCACCACAAGGCTATTGGGTTAGCTTCCTTTGGCTGGAAATAGACCAGGGAAAGGGTAACATACTGGGTTTTGAAACTACATTACCCTCTGCTTGGTATTTTATGCAGAAAAAAATGTGCTGCTGCTGTCTGTATTTCCTTTATGGTCACCAGTATCAGCACCTGACAGATCACTAGCGCAGCACTGATAGTTACCATAACAGACCATTTTATTTTGCTCTATCTTTGAGCTTTCTTACATGGAATTTAGCCCACTGTGTGGGCTAGAAATCACTCCTGTTGCTTTGGAGGTTTCAGCCAGCGTTAACCAGCCATTCACAAAAACTAAAATATATACATTCCCACTGTGCATTTTATATGTTTCTAAGAAAGTGTACATTTAGTGTCACTGAGTTTGGATAGATTTGCAGTCAAATTCCTACTTTAGCGCCAATTTTCATAATTTAGACTCATCTATATTTCCTATTGCTCTGGGACTTGAACCAAACTGAGAAAGTGGTACTGAAATCCTAATTATCTTTGTTTTTCTTCTGAATGAGGATTAAAGTAAATCAAGGATCCAGGGTTGGGGCTTTTTTAACAGAAGCAGCTTCCAAAATTTGTAGCTCAGAGGGTCAGTTTTCACTCTCATGCTCACAGATCTAAATTCTTGAATCAGCTTACACAAAAATTTGAAATGCTTCTTCATTTCCCAGCAAAGCTATAGATATTCAGATATTTATTTATTTATACAGCCCAGTGATCTTTTTATTTCTTATACAGCAAGGTTTTGTCATTTGTGTGGCTTTCAAATAATTTTTGCACGCTTCATGTATCTGAATTCCTTCTTGTAGGTAATATCCATTTGCACATAAAGCTTCTCAGCTGTTGTATTTGACTTTCCTGAGCCATTGGAATTTAAAGTTCATATATTAAATATAACCTAGTCTACACCTGGTCAGCAGAAGCAAATCCCGCAAAGAGATGAATTTAGCCCAGTACACATAATAGTGAAGACAAACTTGTGTTTGATTTAGTATTTGCAATAGTTTCTGTGTTTTATTGTATTCTTCAGCTGTGTTCCAGTAGTTTTGCATTAATCTAATTTATAAGTATAAATCTGGATTTCTTGACAATCAGTCAGTACAAGGTCAACTGCAGCCACTGCCTGAATCAAAATTTAAGACACATGGACATTTGTAACAGTACGGAGAAGCCAAGATTTCACTGTAAAGAAAAAGCTTTTCATGTACAAAAATAAATATACAGAATGGTTTGAAGTGAATTAGGTAATAAATTTTCCCCTAGGTTTAGTGAGAGTAAGATTAGAGAAAAGCTTAGGTGTGAATTTATAGTGTATTTACTGAGTGCTGTACTTCTCTACACCAGAAAATCCTGAGACGGCAGCAACTGAATAGTGCAGATGTTGTTCAGCTGTTAAAAAACTTGCTCAGGATGAGAAAGTGTCCTGGACTGAAAAACTTCTGGCACTGAGCTTTAGACATGCTGCACGACTCATTAAAGGTTCCTGAATGCATGGTCAGATGATGATGGAGAAGCAGTTTAGGGATGCTGCTGTCACCTCCTCTCTGCTGTGGTACAGCTGCCTTCTCTGCAGCTCTCTTTACAGTGGGTAGGAGCAGGCACACAACAGCTACTGTGCTGTGGCTGAAGGTCCACAGGAGGTGGTCAACCCATATTACTGTCACTGCTTGTGGCTGTCTAGACATATCCTTAGTAATGGCTCAAATTAAATGCACCTAGTTTTGAAAGAAACCTGCTGCCATGAAAGAAACCTCACAGCAGGAGAGCTGGCAAAAAGGCTGCTGTCAGCTTGCTCTCTTGAGGGGAGATGACCTCCAGCCAATGAAACACCAGACATCAGGGAGTGGATCCAAGGCCCAGGGAAGTCAGCAGAGGTCTTCCCTCATCTTAGGACCTGAGCTGTGAAATACTTATGCACATGCTAAATGAAAGACTGATATTAACCCAAGGGTTTTGATAGGGTTGGAGCACTTACACATCTTATCTGGCATGGTGAAGATGTGCTCTTCCATCACTTTCTTCGCAGGGATGAAGTTCAAGAGGCTATAAATAGGTATACACCTGAAAATTATGTTGTGGGGAAATAAATTTAGTCTGTTTTATTTGACTGAGCTAAAAAGAAAAAAAAGTCAAATCCATTTTAAAGCTGCTCTGGTTTCAAAGAGGGAGCTTGAGGTGGTAGCGTCAGGAAAGCCCTGGCTGTGCCTCCTGAAGCGTTGCAAAGGAGAGGATCCATTTTGATACAGGGCAGCTTTTCAAAGGGTGTACAATTAGGACCAGTGATGTAAAAAATTACAGACACAAAGAACAAGAAAGACTTGCAGACATGCTGTGAAAAGGGGAGTCTGGTCTGTCCAGTTGTGTGCCTTGATGCCCCCCATGGCAGATGCAACCTGTTGGCCTATGGGTTCAATGGCTTAGTAAGAAGATTGCATTCACAGTGGTTCCCTGATAAATGCTTGCTCATTAACATAGCTGACATTTCTCTGTTCTGCTCAGATTCACAGCCTGAGCTAATCCATATCCTATTTAGTTCATAGGCTAAAGTTCAAATGGAACAAATTTTTGATCCTATTTGTAATACTGCATATAATTTCCCTCCCTCCTTTATGGTCAGAATAATAGCTGCAAACCCAGAAAGAAACCACAAAACCCCTAAAGCAGCAGAAATCTCATTTATATTTATTCTGGGACAAAATTACTTTTTAACTCTGAATAAAATTTCTTCTTCTTAATCATTTTCACCTTTAGTTATGCAGGGTAGCTGTTCCTCAGATCAGTATTTCTTTCATACTTGGCCTAAACTATAGTTCCACGTATGTACCCCATTAAAGGAACAAACAGTTTTTCAATTGATTTAATGAAAATAGATATAGAAGTTCACTGGATAATGTGTATTGTTAGAACTGGCAATGCTTTTGATGTGGACAATGACATAATACGTCAAACAAATGCCATTTATCACAGCTAGAATTTGTAAGATATATATCAGAAAATGTTAACTTGAAATGAACAGAACTTGAGAAATTTTTTGCTGAAATGTTTGCTTCAACACTAAATTTTCAGAGAGCAGCAATGAATCAGGTGAATGCTTGATTTCAAGGGCTCCTTGGGACAAGCTGGAAATACTTGCCTAAATAAAAGCTGTGTTCAGCCAAGCTGCATTGCAGTGGCATGTCTCAGTGCTCTTCTGGGATGGAGGAGCCTGGAGTGTAAGACCCTTCTCTGCTTCCTTCTCCACTTGCCCAGGAAGCAAGTTCCCAACCACTACCCCTTGTATCTTTCTGTCTCATCCCCACCTTTTCTCTATGTTTCTTTTCTAATCTGATTAAAAATACCATTTATCCTCCCAGCTGAGTGCTGTAGCCTTGAGCATAACCATGCTGTCTTTATTTTTTTACCCAGGACACTTACATTGCTAGAGATCGAGTTACCATGAGGCATGGGGTGGCAAGAGGAAGGACCCACCATCAACATGCCCCTCAAGACCTGCAGCAGGGGATTTCACAGAATCACAGAATCCTAGGGGTTGGAAGGGACCTCGAAAGATCATCTAGTCCAACCCCCCTGCCAGAGCAGGGTCACCTAGAGTACATCACACAGGAACGCATCCAGGCGGGTTTTGAATGTCTCCAGGGAAGGAGACTCCACAACCTCTCTGGGCAGCCTGTTCCAGTGCTCTGTCACTCTCACAGTGAAAAAGTTTCTCCTGATATTCACATGGAACCTCCTATGCTCCAGTTTGCATCCATTGCCCCTTGTCCTATCATTGGTCATCACTGACAAAAGCTTGGCTCCATCCTCCTGACACTCACCCTTTACATATTTGTAACCATGGATGAGGTCACCCCTCAGTCTCCTTTTCTCCAAGCTAAAGAGACCCAGTTCCCTCAGCCTTTCCTCATAAGGGAGATGTTCCACTCCACATTTCAAATGTTCTTTAGTGACTGCCTCTTAAGAGAAAGAAAGCTGAATGCTACAGACCAAGGGCTCAGTGATAGCAGGTTGTCAGCATGCACAATCCACATAGATTTAGAGCTAATCAAGTAATAGAATGACAGCTGATCACGAACTTGCCCATTTCATTTATGGACTGCCTTACAGAAAAATTGTCTTACAGGAAAAAACCAAGCATTTAATGAATGATTTTTAACAAAAAAGATTATCCACATGGGATATAATCTCAGTGTCATTTTTAACTACTAAGTAGCTTTTATTCACTGGACTGCACAGTCTTTTGTTACAATCCATAAAAATTAAAAAATGTCATATTAGTCACTGGAGAGCTCCCATTTTATTCCCCATCTACGGTAGAAACAAATACAGAATTATAAGGGAAGCATTTATAAAAAATTCACACTAAAGGCTATGAGGACTGATGCAAAGTGCATTTCCTTGTCTGCATCGAGAACTAACAATATAAAAAATTCCATACAATTCATGCTTAATATACTCTGGTTTAAGTTTTCAAAAAGAACAACACATTTTACACTAGATCTAAAATTGTCGCCATAAATAATGAACTGTTTGAAAGCATTAGATCAGTGCAGATGAGCAGAAAGGGTGGCATTGTAGTGGCTTGTATTATGGTACAATACAGTCCCTTCCATGTTTAGGTGATAACAGGTAAGGAACCTGGTCCTTCCTTTCTGATCGCAAGTGATTTACATTGGCATGGAAAAATTAAAGCCAGTGAACTCACACAGACAGCACAAGTGACCAAGAAGGGAGCTGATTCTGCACCACATTTAAGCCAAAGGAACTTATTCCCTTCACTTTTGTGTGAAGGTCTTCTCACCTTTCTTTGAGGGCCATTAGTGGGACATAAAAACAAACCAAAGGCTCAGCTTGGGCATTTTTCCTCCTCCTTTTTCCTTTCACTGCTCCTTCTTTTCTGTGTTTCCGGGGTTTATCTGCCAAGGTTCCTGGATCTGTATGCACAATGGTTTCACTCATGAGGCTTGCATTGCTTTCATATTCTCTGACCACTAACACCAAACCTAACCAAACAAGACACTGAGGAATATCCAGCATGTCTGGAAAAGCCAGTAGGGCTGTTTAAAGGTGAATATACAGATTATACATTGCATGAGTGAGAGGCAATTTAGAAGGACAACCTCATGTCTTCATAAGCAAAAGTGGCTTGTTTTCCATGTAGTGGCGTGCTTTTGGCCTCCCCTCTTGTCTCCCAATTATATGCTTGTCAAAGATAGAGCCAGAAGGTCACAACCGCTTTACTCTCCTCACTATATAAATCAGCCAACCAAAACTATCACTTCTGAGTGCATTTCAATTATTTATGACCCCAAACCTAGTTGAACAAATACACTCTGGACCTGAATCTGAGAGCTAAAAGAGGAAAAAAATAGCATCACGAATCAATAGAAGTGGACAACACCAGACTGGGGAATGCAGGCTCCCTGAAATAGCAAGAAATCTTCCTGGCATGCCTTTGGTGGCCCACAAGTCAGGGGGGATATAAGGCATTTGGCTTCCTTTACATTATTTGAAGTGTTCATTTGAAACTGTGTCATCTTGATATATTCTAATGTGCTGTTCAGATGTACAGCTGAGACACACAAAAACACATGTGTACCTCCCAAACTAACAGGCTGGGTTCAACTTGTGTCGGACTAGGTGTGCTAGACAGCTCAGCACCTAGCTCCTGCTGAAGCCTCGATGGGAGCCAAACCAAACAACTCATCAGTTATGTGTGACCTGATCTATGTACTTGGAAAATGTCTTTGCCCAGCTCTCAAAAGCAAGAGCTGGTGTCAGTCCTCCCTGTTAGGAAGTGCTGAATCCAGCAGTCCCAGAGTGGGGAGCTTGCCACAGCTCCCTGCACCTGGACCATGCATTCAGGTGCTCCACTCCCAGACATTCCCCCTTGACCCCAGGGCTACTTGCCCCATTTGCCAGCTGGTCTAGCTTGGTGCTGGCCAGGGTCATGCACTGACAGCACACCATCATTGTGCCCCGTGCTGGCACCATGGGTGCACAGGGGTCCTATCCCTGGTCAACCCTGACAGCTCGCCCCGACACACATGTACCCAGCGCAGAGAGCCCTGCACCTGGGAAAACTGCTAGACATGGAGTTTAGTCAGAAGTTGGGACTGACTGCATCTGGGCCAGTGCTTCTTTGCACAGGACTAGCTCTTCTTCTCCCCTTTCCCCTCTCTTTTCCCACATTTGTTCCTCCCCAAACCACCCTTCTCTTCCCTACCCATCCCACAATAAGTCCTGTGCAGTTCTGAAATGCTCTTTCCTGCAACTCGTAGCAAGCCCTTTAGCCCTAGGCGGTGCCTCCAACCTGTGGGGTGACCCAGGGAGCCTCCTCTCTGACTCCTGGTGCTGAGTGTTCCCCAGTCCATGACGCTGCGTTTGCCCTGGGACAGCCATGGGGGCAGAGCAGGGGCTCCTGTCTCAGAGTGGGTCAGTGGGGGTGACCCTTTCATGGACTGGTGGCCACTGTGAGGTCCCAGGAGGAGCTGGACAGGGGGTTACTGGGGTTTCCCCAGTTGTGGTGTTCTTTGAAGGTGTGTGTGCAACTTTTACCCTGTAAGGCATCACTCCTTCCCCTCTCGTATCCAAGAGCATGCTAGGTGGCTGTAGGCTCAGAGGGACTTCGAGTTGGATCTCACACAGTTATTGTGGCTATATGCCATAGGGGATTCTGGAGCAAAGAGGTCTCATTGGAATTCAGTTATAATAAACTCTGTATTGACAAAGAATGGCACTGAAAATTAGCCAGAGCAGACATTCTTACATACCTCTCATTGATGTAATGAATATTTAAAGAAGAAGAGAAATGCTCCAGTAGAAGGAAGAAGGTGTCAGGTTCTACGCCGCTTTCCAGGACAGAAGAGGTTGTAGCTAAACAGTTATACTCTCCTGAACATCAAAACAGATTAGAAAGGCTATTTGTCAATGCAACAAGTGTTTTGGAAGCAGTATTTCGGGTAAAAAAATATAGCAGCTCTATCCTCTTTTTCCTGGGAAACCCTCACTCCTCCTTGGCTTTGGCAGGAGGACCCACCTCCAAAAAAGAAAACACATCTATATAACCCAGATAAGAAGAGGCACCTTAGTCTCACACCTGCCTGTGAATCCCTGCTGAGGTGAGTGGGTATTCCCAGGGTGGTATGGGCATGGCTGCCCACGTGCCTTCACAGGGCACAGACCAAATCCAGACCTGTGGGGTCCAGCACGAAAAGGCAGTGTTTGAAGGGACAGTGGACTTCTGTCATCATTGCCAGGGAGGAAACCTCTTTGCATGATGTGCCCAGGAGGTACCCACAGACCCCAGTGAGGCAGCATAGTCCCCAGGATGGGGTACACAGCCCTGACCAAGAACCTCTGGGGCATGGAGAAAGGGGTTGCACAGACTCCACAGGCTCAGCTCACAGGTCAAGGGTTGGACTCCACCTTTTACATTTTCCTCACATTAGATACCTGTATAGATGATCAGGCTTGTTTCTTGTGCTTTCATTATGAGGCTTGTTTATGTTACTTGCTGGACTGGGGTTTTGCTTGTTTTATCTCCTCTCATTACAATTGCAGAGTCAGGTTCACTCTGTGCTTCTGTTCACTTTTTTGGGGGGAATATTGAGGAACGTTCCCACTTCTGAAATGGCTTGCTTTGAAACAAAGCCCAGAAAGCTGCTGATGAGGAACAGCACTGCCTTCTCTCTGCTCTGAACCAAGCCATGCACATACTGCGGCCCTTGAGATGAGCAAGGTCTGTGGGCCTGGGATGAGCAGCTCCTCCTGGGCTCAAGTCTTTTGCTGTGACCACACCAATGGTGTTTTCTCTATCTCACTGGTAACACCTTCTGAAATCGAAATAGGCCTGTTTATCCCCTTCCTTATTTAAATGCAGACAGGCTAATGCAGCGGCTATTTAAAGTAATGGCAGCCAGCAGAACAGATGCTTAGGACGTGAGTGCTGTATTATCATTAAAAGACCTCCTATGGGAAACTGCAGCCCTCTGGGACCTTTTGGCTTATTAAGTAAGTGTTGAACTACTATGTCTCTCTGGCAGGGATAAAATAATGTAAACTTGCTACTGATGCCAAATATTGCAGCCAGCAGCATGCCTTTCTCATTACCACTAATTTTTCTGGATCTTCAGGCTTCTCTATTTTGGCTTTTGTAAGTGAGTGACTTTGAGTAGAAAGAATGAAATATGTTGTGGTATATTGAGATCTTAATTTCTTGCAAGTACCTACAGGTGCTCTTGACTTTACCTTGTAATTTCTTAATTATAATATATGAAATTTTCCACTCTGGTTTCCTCTTGTGTGCTATTTTCTAGATAAGAGATCATTCTGGGTGCTTAGATCGTTGGTTTCAAGGATACAGAATGGGTCTGGGTGCACACATTTCCTTGAAATGAGCAGCAACCATGTTTCTAATTTAATAGAGTGATTCTGAAAAATTGCAGACTTACAGCTTATTTTCAATAAAGGAATTATTTCCTTTTAGTGCACAAATCATCTGTAACATGGAAAGCTGCAGCACTTAAGCCAGTTGCTAGCTACATCAGTTCTCACCAGAAGCAAATCTAGCAGTGTGTGTTCTATATTTCTTTCATTAATAATGTGAATGAAGTTGCATTTGGTAAATACAAAGATGTGTGTTGGAAAAGTTTTCCAACATCTCACTTACAGTGTAATAAACCGTGTGTTGTTTGCTAGCTTTGTGGCTCCTCTAAGTTTCTGATCGTATGGTATAAGAAAATCAATATCTCATTTCTCACATCAGCCAGATAGATGGGCCAGGCAAGGGCTTCAGCCAAGGCTTTGTGCCACTCTGACAGGGAAAAAGCATGTTTTCCCTATTTCAAGCTCCACTGTTTACAAGCAGCTATTGACAGCTTTGCAGTACTTTCTCCAGGTAAGATCTATCATGGTGGAGCTTTAAAGTCTTGCTGGCTCTGCTGTATTTCTTACCCCTCCTCACTTGCCAAGTACAGTTATAAATTCTTAAAGTGGATCTTACTTTTGCATATGCTCGCTAAATGTTGAGATTAGCCAAGGAATAAAGGAGATGTTCTGAATTTATGGTCAGCCTGACTTATGCTGATCCTTACAAAAAACAGGTATCATGAGATTTTGGCTTACAAGAACCTGGCAGCTACACTTCTGTGCTCTCTGATGAAATTAGTTTCCCTGCATGGCTGTATGGCACAGCTCTTAATATCTGCTGCAGAACGAGTTGGTGAAGAACCAGCTGGCAGTAGAAACAGTGTGTTTTTTCTGTTCTGTGGATGTCATGGAGCACATTAAAATAACTGGTAATTTGTAATACCAGGGTTAGGGAAAATGCTAATATTGGTATAAAAATTATCTTTCAGGTTAGAAGAGCTGAAAAAAGTTTTATATTTTGCAATGCACTCACTAACAAACACATTATTAGGGAAAGCATTTATTTTTTACTTGTATGCATGATATATCATACTCACATCCAAAAAAGAATATTAAAATATAGTTGGACTTAGTGATTACCAAGTGAATCACTCATGGTATGGGAATGCCAAGTAAGAATTATCCCTTTTTAGCTCTGGTTTGCCATCCCACTCACAGTGCTTATTACACATTATTTTTTCCATAGAGAGACGCTGTTTGGCAAAAAGAAACTACATTCATTTGCCTGATCCATGGTCTCTTGCAAAACCTCTGTATTAACAGAAGCTGAGTGTATGAAGAGTCCTCCATGACAGTTTCTTCATAGCTACGTCACTGCCTATGAGATGGTTGTGAAGTTGGCTTCAAGAAAGTTAGTGCAAGCATTTAGTGCTTCCAAAGCATTAGCACTATGGCCTAATTCCCCTGTAAGACAAGAAAATTCAAATGCAGGTGCTCCATTTTCCACATGTAACCACTGGGAGAGCTACAGAGGCAGCTCAACTCACAAAGGGAATTTGTGTGTAAATGCAGGCCTGCCATATACTGCTGGAAAGTGGCAGAACACAAATGAGATTTGTGTAAAACATCTACATTAAATTCTCTTAAAGTGCAGACAAGTCCAAGCTCTATAATGAGCGCAAAAGCTAAGCCTGGGTCTTCCCTCTGCTTTGCCACATCCAGTTCCTTCAGACCTTGAGGTCTCTGGGGAGTCAGTCCTTGTGTAGACCCAGAGTGACAATGGCCTCCCCTGGGCTGAGTTTGGTTACTCTGGGACCTTGTCAACACAAGCCTACACCAACGTGTTTTATCACAGTGCAAGTCTGTAAACTCAAGGGCTTGGTTCTTCATTTCCCCTTGAGTTTTCAGGTGCAAAATTTTAAACTGAAACCAGGAGGCTCAAACCTAAGGCAATGTTCATGCAAACCAGGAGCAAACAATGACACAGTGTTCCCTGATGCCTGCACAAAATTATGAAACATAGCAGGACTGCATAAAGCTTCTTAAATGAGTGAGAGGAAGCTGTGGAAATCAGGTTTTGGTTTGCAAAATTAAATACAGCAAGGCATGGACCCATTTTCCTTCCATTTGTAACTTCTGAAGTGTAGCTGATTCAGACAAAATTTCTGTTTTGGTTTATATCAATTGAAAGATGAAAATCAATGACACAAACATCAACATAGGCAAAGACAGAATGTGCTTCCTACTGTATCTTTTAAAGCTTTATTTTCTTAGAAGCATACTGTACTGTTCTTTGGGAAATGGCATTTGAAGATCATTTTGTCAGAGATGTCACAAAGTGCAAAGAAACAATATTCACACAGTTCATTTTAGCTGGTCTAACTTCAAGACAGAAATTGGAGTTAAACAAGGAACACAAACCATGACACAAAAACAATGCTTTCTCCTTTTCTGGACAATTGTATGCTCAGATTGTACTTAAAATCCTCAGGGGATGTAAAGATTAAGACGAAATATTGGGTTGGTGTAAAGGCAGCATGGAGATCATAGTTATAATCTATTTTTATAAAGCATAAATCAGTGCCTGAGCACCAAACCATGGGAGTCTAGCATTCAATTTATATATTATCACTAATTAAATTTTTTTTTACTTGATAATATATTATCACTCATGCAAGTAGGTATAAGGTATTTTTTCCACCCATAGCCATATAACTTGCACACAAGGCAGTGACTGCTGAAAACTGCCAAGTGTAAATAAGAAAAAGGATATTTTTGTTATTTGTAATTCTGTGCCCAGCTGAGAAACTATTCCTTCTCACTACAACCCAGGGCATTGGACAGTTATTATCCCAGAGAGTTTATTTTTTAACAAAGCAAGGCAAGCAGAGGCTCACAGAACGAGATGCAGCAGCAAGAATCAAGACTTGAGTGACAGTTTGTATCTAGCACATTAATTCAATGTTTTTTTCCTTAAAAAAGAAACACCTGAAAACACTGTAAGCAAGGATGGGGTACAGGGCTGTGGGGGGGAGTCTTGACAGCCTTGGAAGAAGTGCCTAATTAGTATGGAGGAGGAAAGTTTTGAAGTTCAACATTCTGCTGTGACTTGTTTCCTAAACTGTTGGCCATCTCGATCAGTTGATTTTCAGCATTTCTCAGCATGTGCCCTCTTCCTCAACCTGCAGCTGAGAGCATTGCCTCTGGAACTGGGTTCTGTAGAGCAGGTGCCAGCACTTTCACTCTGGGCTCACAACTTGTCAGGGGCTCACAGATGTCTGCTGGCATCAGCCGCAGACGTGATCCTTGCTGCAGCCCTTGCTGTAGCTGTCTTCATCCCTGCTCCCCTGGCTGATGACGTCTTTCTGATCTCCCATGCTGCGTCCTTTTTCTTCCTCTCGCACATCTGTGTGGGTCAGAGCATGACACACCCATTCGGTCCAAGTGTCCAACATCAGAGATCAGCCTTACAGTGTTTTGAGGTTGGTTTTGTTTTTTTGGAGGGAATATGTCTTTCCCCTTAATGTTCTGATCAAGTTGCAGCAACTCCAGCTAGCTGGAACTGCTCTGATATGACAAAGAGGAGCTGTCTCAGTTTAAGTGGCCAGGGCGAGCCACAACCAGGAGAACAGTATCTGCTCCTTGTTACTCCTCCCTCCCACCCCTCCCTCCCCGGGGAAGATAGAAGGGGAATAAGGAAAAGAGACTTAAAGGTTGGAAGTTAAAACTGTAACAGATTTAATGAAACAGGGAAGGGGGAGTAACAGGTGGGAAAAGGAACAAAACTGGTAACACCATGAGGAAAGTAGAAATGGCGATGTTTACTTGAGAAAATCAGCAGCTGAATTGAACAGTAGACAGGGGATTACCAGGAGATTTATAAGAGTACAAAGAGTTAGCCTGGAAAGAAATCTCAAAGAAGTGTTAGAAGTTGTGACCAGGGATGAGACTCAGGAGTGGGACAAGGCAAACAGCAGCCACCCAAGCCACCTCTACCACATGGTGTGAGCAGCCTGCGTGCAGCCAGCACATTGACCTTGACTGGATGTTGCTCTGCAGGGCATGGGGGGGCTTGTGGGGTGTGTTCTCACTGGTGGGTGGATTAGTGGGTAGGGTGCACATAGGGTGCCCATTTCTACCCAAGGAGAGGCACGTGGGTTGGGGAACCCCAGAGATGCACGTAACCATGCATACATATGTGTGTGTGTCTGTATGTTTGTGTGTCTGTGTGCATGATTAGCACTTGTGAGGATTAGTCATGGAAGTGTGCTTGGAAATTTCTAGGTGTTTATCAACATTTGTTAAGTGTCTTGAATTGTGGTTTACCTGTTGTGTTGCTCATACTGATCCTAAATGTGTAGTTGAATGCTTGCTAGTTAGTTAGGTGCTGCTAATAATCAGATAAAAATCTCCTATCCCCTCTGGCATAGCTTGAAGAGCTGAGCTCACTTCCTGTGGGGAGCCCCGTGCCATGACCTCACAAACCGTGGAGTCATGGGGTGCAGTTGGAGAAGGTGACCTCGCAATCCAATCTTTAGACAACAGCAGTTCCTGCTCTTCCCTCATGTCAACAGTGAGAGCAATTAACCTGGTGCTACCTGAAATTGAGGTGCATTTGCCTGGCTCCAACATCGATGGCCAACTGGTTCTGAACCTCAGGAGTACCCTCATGGACCCTGTCGTGAAGGTGGAGCTTGTGGGAAGAGGTTTTCTGAGTTGGCTTGAAGAAGATAATCCTGAACTGGACTACTACAAGACTACAGTTTGCACCAATGAGGCTGTCTACATCTCCAAATCTAAGAACTTCCACATAGAGGGTAAAACACTGGGATGAGGTGTTGGTTAACTGAACAGAATCTTAGCATTGTGCTAGGGAAGATGGGGTCAGATCATTTCCAGCAAGGAGGATGTCTTCCTTTTGCCAATGTCCGCGTACTCTGTTTTTGTCCCATGGCATACTCCTTTTCACTACATATGGCAACCGGGGCTTTGCAATGATCAGTAATGTCATACAGAAAGCAGCATTTGAGTGTGAGCAGTCCCCCACCAGTTGGTGGCTGTATCTGTGAAGTGAACATTTGTTGCACAGAAATCTATCACAACCTGTCTAGTAGCAGGTAGGAAACTTTTAGTCACAAGCACATCACCAAAGCATTCTTTGGTCATCTAAAATACTTGCCTTCAGTGTTATTGTTAACTGATGTGTCAGCAGGTATCTACTGAATATACCGGCTTTGTTATGTTTGCAACTATAGTAAAAGCATTATTAAAGTTACTGCTGTATCTTTACTTAGAGACAAGAAAAATGTGAGACACACACTGAAAACACCTGCAAAAGTGTGGTTATTTCAGTGAATCACAGAATCACAGAATGGTTGATGTTGGAAGGGAACTCCGGTGGTTCTCTAGTCCAACCCCCTTGGCTCAAGCAGGGCCGCCTAGAGTCAGTTTCCCAAGACCATATCCAGAGGGCTTTTCAATTTCTCCAAAGAAGGAGACTCTACATCCTCCCTGGGCAACCTGCTTCACAATGAAGAAGTGTTTCCTGATGTTCAGAGAGAACCTCCTGTGTTTCAGTTTGTGCCTGTTGCCTCGTCTCGCCACCAAAAAGAGCCTTGCTCTATCTCTTTGCATGTTCCCTTCAGATATTATAGACCTCAACATGCACACACATAAATGCAGAACTAGTTATTAAAATGTATAGATTTAATAAAAAGAGAAAAGTTGGTGTGATGTAATGACCACCTATGACAGTGAATTATTCCAAGGGATGCTTAAAGCAAACAGAATCCTCCTGGGAGGTGTCCTTTCCTTTCTAAGTTCCTCTTTCTTAGGGTCTGCTGGTAACCCTGAACATTTAGTCTACAGATCACAGGTGATTGCTGCCCTTGATTAGTTTAGTACTGAAGTTAGACTGTGCCAACCTGTGGAAACTGGGCTTTTGAGCTACAACCTGCAGTGGTCAGGTTTCATTTCCTCTCAGACTTGAAGGCTCTACCTCACACAAAGGTCATTTTCCCCTTACACATGCACTAGAGGCTTAGCCTTGATGTACTGCAGCATGCTAATGCTTCCCGTAGGCTGCCAGATGTCACAGAAAAGAGGGAGGAAGGCTGAGTGTTGCAAAAACAATTTTTTTTTCTGTTATAAGAACAAGTACGTGTAAAGCACCTCAGTCTGGATCTTTCCAGCTAAAGTTCAAATTGGTGTTGTTAAAAGACACTCTTGAATCTGTGTTCTGCCACCTGCACATATATTCCTGTTTTCAAAAGATTTGAACACCCACATCCATCAAGACTTTCCAATGCAGTACAATTTAATAACATTTTTACTACTGTAACTCAGTCTTTTTCCTCCTTTTCCAGCATTGATTACATCTCTGTAGAAGTGCTCTAGCAAGTCCAAGAAAGCCACTTTAAAACATGAAAGAAGATATGAACCTGACCCTTCTTACCCCGAATACTCTGTACCCCCCATTGCTGTTGGCATACAAGGAACGTGTGTTTGAACAGATTGCTGCCTGTGTCAGCTTTTGACACTCAGCTGCTAATATACTCGTGATGGCATGTTACTATCTGGTATTTGATCTTACCAGAGGCCCTGCTTGGGTCACATCTGATGTCTCTGTAATAAGTGTATATACATGGATCCAGGTGCCTGCTGACATATTTCTTTTTAACCCTGGTAAGCCCTGACACTGCACCAGAAACTCAGTGAGATACAGACTGCTGGAGAAACTGACTCCTGGCAGTCATCGAATGTAACTGGTAACAGCTCTAGGATAATTAGATCCAGAAAAGAAAAGGATGAGTGTCAGTGCTACCAGGGATAAGCATCTTCACCACCAGCAGAAACTCCAGAGCCAGAGCAAACCAGAGGTGGGAGATCATAACACTGTGGGCAGTTTGAAACTCTTCCAGCACTGCTGCACACCCTCAGTCACACCCCAAGACATCCCTTATGTCCTTCAGAGAAAGGTCACCCCTCAAGTCACTCCTACCAGCAGCCTCTTTGCACTTTCCCCACAGCTGCAGCCATCATCTCCCTTGCTGGGAAATACAAGATGGAATATTTTTTGAATTAGATAACAGAATAAATTATCTGAAAATTCCTTAGATTTTCTGGTGTGACTGAAGTTTCCAGGTTCTGCTGAAAACCAAGTGCGTGGTATCCCTGGGTGCCTCTGGGGAGCTAACTCTTGGGAGCACCCTCCCACCCCTGCAGTTGCTGAGAAACTTTCTACTGTGGAAGCAATTCTGTTGTATGGTTTCAAGGCAATAAGGTTTTTGAAGCCCACGTGGAGGGCAGGTGCTCCTGTGCAGTAGGGAAAGTTAAGCACAGGTTAGCAAGCAGGCACAATTCTACGAAGTCTCTTTAGAAGTGATGCAAAACAGGTCAGAGAAAGTGGGATTAAAGCCGTTCATGGAACGAAATGTGTCTGCAAGCCTTTTTGCACCACAGGGCCTACTACTTCTGCCCTGCACACAAAGCCAGGGTCTCAGGCCATACCTGCAGCAGGGATTGAGAAATTTGAACTCTTTCAGTAAATTCATACACTGCACTGGGGTTGCAAAACAGACCACTCACACCAATGCCCAACTGCAGGGAATTCCAGGAGAAGAATACTGATTTCTTTCAAAATTAAATTGCAGATCTGCTCACAGTTCAAAGCCCTTCCTCCTACCAAGACAAGAACATCGCCAAAATAACTTAAAGACAACATCATGTGAGATAAAGCCCTGGGAATATCAGGTTTCTACAAACTGTCAGAATACAGAATACGACTTTCTTATATTGCAGTTATCTAAGAGGCTGATGAATTTCAGTTTCATCCCTTTCAGACTGTTTTAGGCATTTTTTTTCCTTCAGAGTTACAGCTCTGATTGAAAATGCTGTTATGCCACCTGGTAAATCTCCCATGCTGTGAGGAAACAATATCCAGGCCCTCTGCCAACAAGAATATCTAGTTTAGTTTATTAAAACTTGAGGCATCGTTGAATTTGTCTGCAGAAGGATGCTGTCAGCAGGACAGAATTCTAGCAGTATCACATCCCCTAATATTGTTGTTCAAAGTGAATTTTTGGCACAAGCTACCAGGAGGAAGGGAAGCGTAAGTCTGGATGATAACGCTGCCAGCAGGTATATGTGTTTAAAAGAAATAGGTCTTGGATAAAGAAAAGAGGCAAGAGATGATCTTATCTGGCCAAAAGGGGCCAAACTTGTCCTTGCATAGGGGGGACAGTCTTTCATTACGGTCAGTGGGACCTCACCCACACAAAACGGAATTTGATTAAGAGGAAGTGGCAAGGAAGCAAAGACACTAGAAGGAACGGATCACTGTTTTCCTGGTCTGTGGCATTCCATTTTGATAAGTGAAAATCCAAAAGAGTTTACAAGGAGATTCAGGTTTGCTGACCTTGTGTTAAAATGGGGCAGATTAGCAGTTCTCAAGTCTGCTGACTGGTAGGAGTCCATACATCCAGCAGACAATCTGCAGAGATATGCAGTCTACTCCATACCATGCCTTTATGGCACTTTGGGTGCAACACCAGATGGTAAGGACACCTTAGATTCTGGGAGAAACATCAAGGTTTCCATAAGGTACAAACATCCTAAATATTTAAAAAGCTTCTAATAGCAGTGTGTTGTTTGGCTTTCAGATGGCTGGCTGGATTCTGGGGTACACACCTTTGACTTCCACTTCAGCTTCCCTCCACGACTTCCCTCCACATTCACCAGCAAAATTGGCTGCATCTCTTACTTTATTCAAGGGACTTGCTGTAGCGGCCAAATTGTCTTAGCTAAAGAGGAGAGATGTTTATTATTGCAAGGAAAAACTGGTGACCACAGAAGACACGTGAAAGACAAGGTAAGGGGAACAAGCTGTCTGAGTTGGACACACACAGACCTACCTTGTTCTGATCCAGAGCTGTAACTGCTTACTGAGCACCAATGAACTTTTAGCTCTGAGCTTCCTTGTCTTAACATTCAAATGACACTTCAGTATCTTCTGCCATCTTTGTCCCAAGGCTTGCAGCAAGATGTTTCATTTCTAGCATACAAGGTGCATTGTAAGACTTCAAGACTGACATGTAGAGAGTGCTTTGAGATCCAGGATGAGGGAAAGGGAGGTTATTCTCTTGCCTTGAAGTCTAAGCCTTGGGCAAGTATCACCAAATAGGAGGTGCCTTTTTTACCAAACTCTACCTAGACATGGGCACTCAGTCAAAGGCAGGTGATTAGAAGACAAATTATTAGAACATGATGATTCTAATAATTTTGTGGCCTTCCTCTAATTTTGTGTACAGATAGATAAAGGTGACAATGTGCACACATGAATTCTTTGCACAGGTACTCAGGAGGACTGTGATAATTCAACTATGGCACATTCAGTGCAGTGAGAAAGACTGTCCTCTGGGTTAATGGTGGGGCTTGTGGGGAGGGTTGAGCACCTTCAGCAGTTGCGATAGGAGTTTGCACATGTGGTGTTTGGGAATCACCCCATTTCCAGCACAACAACTCACCGTGCTTTTCCTTTCCACTCACTCTCTCCATGCAGGCCCCAGTGGTGGTGGAAACTAGGAAGGATGTAGTTTATTTCTGCTGCTTCAGTCGTGGCTCTGTGATCCTTCAGATTTCCTTGGAGAAAAGCATATTTTGCCCTGGGGAAACCATTGTCTTCATAACAGACATTGCCAACAGGACTCACAAGTATGTTAGAAAGATCATTTTTGCTGTACACTGCATTGTCCTGTATAGGGGCTTCAGCAACAGGGGAAAACAACACTCCTTGGAAGACCGAAGCGAGATGACGAGGTTGGAGTTTGAGACAAACACAGCTCCCTTTGAGGACATGAGAGTTACCAGTGCCCTGGTTCTGCCAAAGCCCATGCCTGTCACCAGCACTGTCAAGGAAAATAGAATCATGGCATTCAGGTACGAGCTGGTAGGCACCTCTGACCTTCCTTGTACCACATCCACCATCGTGGTCAGGGTGCCCATCATTATAGCAGCCACAAACGAGCATTTCTCTGTGGAGCAGAGCACCTTGACTCTGCATGTAAATGAAGGTGGCATCTCAAAGGGGGTGTGCCTTCACAAAGACACTTCTGAGATTGGCCCAGGAGCAACAGCCAGCAGATCCACACAATAAAAGGTTTTTCTGCGAAATCCATGCACATTAACTGTATGCTTTCACAGGAGGAGTCTGCTTTTGCAGCAATGCACCAGTGATTCCCAAAACAAGGGGGGTAAAGCTAGCCAAAGCCCAAGGTCAGGAAGACACATAAGGGGAACCTGTAATACTGTTAAACTCGCTCCTGATAACCAGATAAGGAAGCGCAGGACACTCAGCAGCAGCCTAGGCAGAGAGGGGACACTTTGCAGGCCCAGAGGATGCCCGTGCTCCTGTCCATGGGAAAACAGCTCCCGGCAGAGCACAGCCTCAGTGAGCTGGCAGGCGGAGTGCTGCTGGGGGAGGTTGAGAGAGCAGGCTGTCATCCTGCCACACAGAGGGACCAGGGCAGGCTGGAGAAGCAGCCGGTGCTGGGGATATGATGTGTGTGTAGCTCAAGCTGCAGCCACATGCACATGTGTGTAAGTGTGGATGACCAGCAAGTTTTGGGCTTAGAAGGTTGTTTAGGTTTTTATCTGTGTTTATTAACATTGGTTAAGTGTCTAGTAATGCAGTTTATCTGCTGTATTGCTGGTACCAAACCTGAATGTATAGTCAGTCCACTGATTGCTGGTTGGTTAGGTGCTGTTAATTGCATAGAGCACTCTGATCCTGATGTGATTCAAGCCATGTGAGCTGAGCAGCTTTGCCCCATGGCAGGCTGCTGCTGTGGTTTGCCCCAGCGGGTGCCACCCAGGGAGGGCTGCCCTGTTCATTCCCCCTGTGGGCTCCTGCCATGTACCCAGGCTCTCGAGGGCACATGCAGGGCAGCTGGCCTCCCTCACACATTGGCATAAACTCAGTCCCACAGCAGGGCTTTCACAGCAGTCATCTGGTGGGACTCACCTGCCCACACAGCTGTGGTCTCAGCTAACATTTGCATACAAGCAGCACCTCCCATCCTGCACTCCTACACCTCCACATTTTGTTCCACAGAAAGGGCAGTGAGGAGTGGAGCAGATAAGATGAAGACCAGTGGATGCCCCTGGGCCACCCTCCTTACATCTGTTCCTGTACCCAGCCACCCTCATGGGATCAAGAAACCACCATTCACCCTGCGGCTTGGCCCCACTAAACACCTGTGTGCATCTCAGCCCCCCCCACACCTCCAGCCCACCCCCTGTGCTTTTGCGCCATTGTCTTCTGACATGTTACTTTTCCTGGTCTCCAGACCACAACAACCATTGTCAGACAGGCTGGGAGCAGAAGATCCATGCCAGCATCCTGCTCCTACAGCACCTACGGCCCCATGCTGGGGGATGCTGTGTCTTGCCTATGCTGAAGTGCACTGACACTGGCATGAGACAGATGTTTTACAGATGAAATGCACAGGCAAAAGAAACTTTTCTGTCTGTGCCTCGTAAAGTAATGAGATACAAGATGCAGGGAGCAGCCCTGCTCCACCTTCTTGATTCATCACCAGACTAAGGCAGAGTCATGGGGTGATGCCACCCCGCCAGGTGCCAGGTGCTCACTGATGGAAGAGGCATCTCACTGCTCTGTGACCAGGCACCCTTGCTCACACAGAGCCCCAGCTTTCTCCTCCCACCTGTGGAGACTGCTTAGAAATGAGATTACACTGACCAACTTTAATTTACAGGAGCAGCAGGTCTGCTAGTGGTGACTAGCATGTGCTTTCAGCAGCAAATTGCCAGGCAGCCCCAGCTCAGGGTTTTGCATGTCCACAGCTACCTCCACAGCTGCCCAGGCACACGGCCAGTGCTGTGCAGCACAACACCTCGAGGGAGGGCAGCGTTTCTCCCACTGCCTGCCTTCCACCATTCCCTGTGTGCGCACAGATTGACCTTGGCTGGCAAAACACCCCAGCTTGGCTGTGCGCAGGCTGAGACAGCACAGCACTTGCCACGTTCTGCTGCTCACAAGCACTCTCACTGGGCTAATGTTTCCCCTCATCTTGTCCCTAAAAGTAGTATTTATCACACCGACACTGGCAGGGCCCTTTCACATCTCAGACGAGACTGTATATCAGGACACTACGTGCAAAATCCCATTACAAATAGATTGTTGTTTTACAGGTCTCCCTGTTTCATCATTCAAGCAAAAATTAATGCACTCACAGCATACATGACAGGAACATGTCAGAAGAATATTTTTCAGTGCTTGTCTTTTGAACTTCCAGCATTGCTTCTCAGTGACACTTGACACAGCTGAAGGAAAAACACAACCAGGTATAAATTCTGAAGCTGCCATCACATAAACACTGGCAGTCCTTGCATTTGCTAAGAAAAGGAATTTAGCTACTTCCTTTTTGCAAAATATCATTTGCAAAGAAACAATAGGATGCCAACATTTGGGAGGATAAAAGAGCAGCTTTGTAACTTCTTTGCATGTTACTTGCTGTGATTTGAAGCACATTGAAGTCTGTTTTCCAGACTCACAATGTCTGAACCCAGACTGAGATCAGCAAACTCCGGAAGGCAGTTGAGGAAGAAGTGAGGTATTTCCACTTCTCATTAAGGTCACCCTGCAGGCATTTTCATGGCAGGAGACAACGGGTATCTGATGCTAGCAAAACTGCCTTCTGATTTCAAAAACTACATCTCTCCAGATGGAATTATATGGATTATATCAAGGGTGAAATATGCCTAATTGTGTTCCTGGGATGTCTCATGCCTTTTCACTGTGTGTGTGAACCTCATGATGCAAATAAAACAATTGACAGCAGAAAACTAGGAAGGCCAAAGTCCTAATAAAACATACAAGCAGTGGGATACCTGACTTCTGGAAACTTCAGCAAGTGATTTCAGATCTTAGCATTTTAATTTTCCTTTCTACCTTTGCATGTCTTTTTTATTGCAAATTCTTCAAGCAGTTTCTTTCCAATGTTTGTATTCTTATTTGTCTAAAGCGCTTACATGCTACGGTGGTATACCACAAGTAGCAAGAGTAATAAGATGAGAGTGTAGGTTGAATAAAGTAGATTTTCCCAGTAGAACACTGAAGATGGAGCAGAAAGGTCTCTAGGAAAGATCTTGTCAATTGTTCATGTCTCTGAAGAGATGGTGGATATTTTTGTGATGTAAAGTTGGAGCTATCAAAACACCAAGGGGGACATTTGGGCTGTTCATGTTTATTCCTTCACATGCCTTTTGCAAGGCACCAAACTACACCCAAATGAACTAGATGCCTTTGAAGTCAGACCAGGCAGACCAGTATTACACTGTGTCTTTATAACACTCTTTAGAGCAACAGGGCTAACCATTCAGGTGCAGTGACCTAAAATAGCCATATAGCTCACATGGCCCTGAGCTTGTACCTTTGGATGGCCCTGCATGAATTTCAAGAACCTGTTAGTGCAGATTGGTTGCTGGCTAAGGACTCATCACCATGCTTGTTTGCATGATATAGGTATCACCTGGGCTTGAAAACTGCATAAGAAAACACCCCACACTTTTAGGTGCAACAACACACATTTCCATGGAGGTTTCATTAAATACTACACCCTAAGTCTACCTGTAGTTGACAGGTTCAACAAAAAATTATATTTGTTCTTGTAGGCAGACTTGCCGTGAAAATGGAGCAGAAGGTTACTGTTGACTTCTGCAAAATTTACTCTAGCTGCTTTCATATAAATAACAAACTCTTTAGACCTTGAAATAAATATTATTTTTATCAATATTATTTTTTCCTTTTTTTTTTTTCTTCTTTTTGAATGAACAATGCCTGAAGTCTCTCCAGTACCCCACAGGAAAGAGTTTGATCTCTGCCCCCTTTGGGATTATTTCTCAGGAGTAGCTTTGCTGCAACATTGGTGGGATTTGTGCAGGTCTGAAGTGATGGAAAGTGTGGAAAGAGAGTAAAGAGATGTCACACATGAAAGGAAAATGGCTGTACTGTCTGCTCACAATTTAATTCTAACCTTACAAAGATTTTGCAAAAACGTTCCATTTTTGTATAGTTTTGTGAAGCAACAATAGAAATTTTCTCTTTCCAGTAACCATGGAAACATAGAAACAATCATCACTGGAAATAATCCGTACTTGTGGGATCAGGTTTGTGTTATCGCTGGATGACACAGAAGTTAAGCCACACATGCATCCTCAGCAGGTTACCTGGCCAGGCTGCCACATCCGATAGGGAATGACCCTCACAAAGGTCCTCAAACACCTGGAGCAGCTGGAACAACTGCAATTCTGGAATATATTAACTCTAGCTGCTGTTGGCTCAAGTTATACCTGCTTTTGGCAAATGATTTCATGAACAATTAAATACTAAAACTGTGACCATGTCTGAGTTAAGTGTTTCATAATCCAAAAGACTTAGTAGCCACCAGCACACCAACTCCCTTTATATCCCTTTAAATCTCTCAAAGGAAAGGTCAGCAAGGCGTGCAGTGTCTCAGCAGCAGTCACCATTGACATTTATCTCTATTTAAAGGAAGGGAGAGTTCTTCAATACTTTTCTTAAAGGCTGTTTTTGAATAAGATAGTCTCATTACCTAGTTCATTTGCCTTTGTGTTTTTTTCTATCCTTTGAAATTACATGGGCTCTTCAGATAAACTACTGCTTTAAGACACAAATGTGGATTAAATTGTATTGATTTGTTTGATCTTTGTACATTCATCCTTTCCTTTACTGCTTTAATCTCTTGTTTTTCTGCAAAGCTGTCTGTGTCCCTTGCACATTTGTTTAAGTAATTTGCCACCCTCCCAGACAAGAACTTGAATAGGGTCAGCTTTCTTCTGATTGCCTCTGCTATTCTTGCTGGGAGGGAAGGGCTCCTTAATTGCACTAGGTAAACCCTAATTAAAAGAAAACCAACCACTGACTAGCCTAGCCTTCATTCACACTGCACGCAAGCATTAGTTTCTAATCTGTTTTTCCTTTTGGAGACCAGTTCTAATACTCCTGCGTGTGCAGACATACATGAGGCCAGTAATGGAAAGTCAATATGAATGGAAGTCCGAGAAGAAATAAGTATTTTTTTCAGGTAATCTAAATGATTTTTCAGTTAATAAAGATCACAGTATGGCTGTATAGATTAATGACTCAGGCAATGCATAAATTCAGCTATTCAATTTGTTTCCTGCTGACCACTCCAAACAGGTTTTCCAAAAATGTAATAATCCATGGGTGCTACTGGTTCTTCTAGATGAAATATAATAAAGTATGACTCTTTCATGAGTAATTTTAAACATTCACTCAGGGTAATTAATTACATGAACCAAGGGCTGCAAATTGAAGAGATAATTGACTTCTTCGATATGCAAATACAGTACCAGGCAATAACCAGATACCAGCTACATCAGTATGAAATATAATTACAATTAACTTCAGCATCACAAAGAAACTGTCTTGATTTTCTTCAATGCTGGCATGCCATTTTCTGCTTTCAGTTATGCTTGTGTAGCATCTAGTGAGAGCAGGTGTGGATTCACTCCCACAGGGCAGAGTGTGGCTGAACGGAGACATGCTTACAGCTTGATAGCATGGGCTTCATTCACACTATGTCACTTGTCATTGGTTTGCACATAGTTTGATCATTCCCATTTATTATTACTGGGAATCTCTTTAGGAGATTTCTACCAGCGGCAACCTTTATACAACAACACTGTATATTTGCTTTGGAACAAGTTGTTCAGGGAGGTTGTACAGTCTCCATCCTTGGATACTTTCAAGGTCTGCAAAGAGAAAGTCCTGAACAACGTGGTTTGAGTTCAGAGCTGACCTGGATTTGTGCAAAAGCTTGGCTAGAAACACTTTCCAACCTGAATTATCCTATGAACCTATGAAAGTGAAAGCGAGGTAAGCAGAGAGGAAAGGAAGAACTCAAATGGAAACTGCAGAATGATTTTGAGGATGCTGAGAAACAAAGAGATTTAAATAGTCAGAAAAGGGAAGGAAGGAACTCATGGGAAAAAGAAACAATGAAAAAGATTAGTTGACAGATGAGGAAATATTCTGATCCATCTCAAATTACCTCTCTGAAAGATGGCAAAAAGAAGGAAGCAAACAAGCATCCAGGATTGACTTTTTAGAAACAAATATTGCACTTCAGTTTTGATTAATATGACTACTTTCTGCTTGTCTTTCTCATTTCCCTGACAATAGGTAGGAATTATACCATGACCAGCCACACCAACAGTACTTTTCTGTCTGAAGAGAAATAAGGAGCCTGCTCTTAAAATATCCAGCCTTGAAGCTATGCCAGGCAGAATACACTGGGACTCTGTGCATGAGCAGGCTGAAAGCCCCTTTTTCCCAGGAACTGAAAAACTAGAATGAAGGTAGACTTGAGGAAAACATCTATGATGTTCATGTGGCTCGTATCTCCTTTGAATGTAGCTGAGAGCAAGGCAGGTTACTTCGGAATATAGAATCATAGAACTGCTTTGGTTGGAAAAGACCTTTAAGATCACCAAGTCCAACTGTTAACCTAGCACTGCCAAGTCCACCACTAAACCATGTCCCTAAGCACCACATTTACAATACCTCCAGGGATAGTTACTCTGCCACTTCCCTGAGGAGCCTGACAACCCTTTCAGTGAGGAATTTTTTCCTAATATCCAATCTAAACCTCCCCTGGCACAACTTGAGGCCATTTCCTCTTGTTCCTTTACTTGTTACTTGGGAGAGGAGACTGACACCCACCTCGCTACCACCTCCTTTCTATCTGTAGAGAGTGATAAGGTCTCCCCCAAGTCTTTGTTTCTCCAGATTAAACAACCCCAGTTCCCTCTGCTGCTCCTTGTAAGACTGGTTCTCCAGACCCTTTACCAGCTTTGTTGCTCTTCTTTGGACCTGCTCCAGCACCTCAATGTTCTTCTTGTAGTGAGGGACCACAGTATTCAAGGTTTGGCCTCACCAGTGCCAAGTACAGGGGGACAATTGCTGCCCTAGTCCTGCTGGCCACACTTTCTGATACAAGCCAGGATGCCTCTGCTGGCTCCTATTCAGTTGGCTGTCAACCAAAATCTGCAGGTCCTTTTCCACTGGGCAGCTTTCCAGCCACTCTTCCCCAATCCTGTACCTTTGCATGGCGTTGTTGTGGACCAAGTGCAGGACCTGACACTGAATCTTGTTGAACCTCACACAATTGGCCAAGGCCCATTGATCCAGCCTGTCCAGATCCCTTTGTAGAACCTTCCTAGCCTCAGGCAGATCAACACTACTTGCAACAGGAAAGATAAGGCTCTAGTTGTTTTAAAGAAATTACAGTTATGCACTTTGAAATACACTGAGCCATAAATTTAACTCTGTCTGTAAACGTTTCCTTGTAATGGAGGGACCTGGTCAGAAGGATCCAAAACCTTTCTGGATATACTATATAGTACTGCAATGAACCATGTTTGCATTGGATCTGTCTCTTGATTGGGACGGAGCCTTAGGAAAGGTACCTGTTGCTGCTTTGGCAGAATCTCCTTCGCTGGGCAGAGCCTGTGGACAGATGGTACTGCATCAATATCAGCAATTATGGGCCTTTGGTGGGTGATTTGCAGTATAGGTCACTAACAATAAAAATTTATTGCAAATAAAAACAGAAGAATGAAACAAACTTTGGGGGAGTGTGGAGGGGGAATAGAAAAAAAAAAAAGGAAGAGAAGAAGGAATTCAATATGCAGAGAAGTACTCCAGATGTCACAAAGCAGCATGAGCCCCAGGTCTATAACCTGCCTGCAGGAATCAGATAAACTGCTCTTCTGCAGACCCAATTGCTACACATCAAAGGAAAAGCACGAGATTAGAAGTATCACTGTGACTGTGCTGCTGCTCTAACATATATTTCTGAAAGGATTTGATGCTACTTCACTCTTCTTTGCGAAGCAGCTGGATTCATGCTTTTTCTTTCTCCAATACGGAGTTTGCTGTGGAGAATACCAGCTTCATTGGGTTTCTCCTTCACAAGTTTCTTCCTTACCCCCATTGAGAAAACTACCCCTTTCCCCCAAGCAGCAGGAAGTGTTAGAAGGGAAATAAAATGGTGTTAAAACCTAGTCACCCAGAAGAGCTTCTCACACAGAAGTAATCTGGAACCTGAGAATTGTTTGTGACCATATTGCAACACAGACTTGATGCTTCTGTTTGAATATCTGAAAGGATGGAAAGGATTTCTAGTGATTTGCTGCCTCTCCATTTGTCCCCTCATGTTTCTATAAAAAAGGACTTCCACTTATATGGGTTTGCTTCTGAAATGGTCATATAAACTACTCTTCACCTCAAGGCTGTGGAACTCCAGACCAAACTTCCTCCTTTTGCCCATCCTTGGTTGTTCTACTTGGAGTTGTATATTAAGCATCACAATGACATGCCCAGGCTCCCCATGGGACAGTTTTGAGCCCACAGGGAAATGAACAACCCCTTTGTCATTTGTGACTTAGAATGGATGGACAGGAGGGAGACCATATGCTGGAAGAGCTGGTCTGCCTGTTGTTTGCAGTGGCATCTCTGTTGATAAAGGGTCTGCAACTGTTAATAAATATAGTTTGAATCTTTGCATGTCACTGTCCATAATCCCATGCATGGAGTCACTGTAACACTTGATAAATGTGTGTTTTGTCTATATCCTGCCCTAGGCAGTTACAAGTGAATCAACTTCATGTTCTTGTTCACAGATTAGTCTAATTTTTATGGTTCTTGTAATCTGCTCAAAGTTTAAGCTGATTACTTTTAAATACAACCTAAAAAGCTGAAGCACTCTGCTTGCAGGACCGTAACTACTTCAACTTTATGGCCTGAGATAAAAAGTCCTCTCCCACTGAGCCCCTCCTAGGAGGTTGTTAAAATTAAGGGCAGCATCTTAAAAATCTGTTACATCTTTTACTAGTGAGTCATAACCTGCTCACTTTTGGGAAGATGAACTTGCTGGTCTAGTAAGTACCTGAATCGCTGTTTTTCCAGTATTTGAGAGGCGTCTGCTCTTTGTTTCCAGGTGGGTGTCATGATGCAATAATTTAACATGTACTATAACACAATGCAGTAGCCCAGAGTATGCTGATACTAGCTGGAGAGGGCAAAAATCTTGTAAAACAGAACAAATTTACTTTCTGCATAAATTTAGACAAAAACGTAATTTGGGGAAGCATCTAATGCAATTAAATGTTCTTTTTTGGTTTTATATTTTCTACACAATAGAGGTAGAGGCAGAGGAGATGAAGCAACCTGGAGTAAGTAACTCATGGAGAAATGTAGAATAAAGAAGGCAGTAGTAAATTGTCTGCTTGAGAGACTCAGCAGCTTCCCCCAAGAGAATCAATTAACCCCCAGGCTCCTAACATACATACACATACATGTCTTACACAGTTGGATTTTAGACCTATATATACTTTCATAAGCATTAGTATTATATTTAAGGTACTTTCTACAAACATTCTTACCTTCTATTTGCTCCATGTCATTTCTGACTCAGCAAAGGTAATTGTTGAGGATGCTGAGGCAATTTATAGGCACCTGTGGGCTCATAAATCTTATGTGCTTATCCTAGAGATGTCTGTATGTATGCTATTTTAGGCAATATCTATCATCCATCACTGTACAGAGTATCTATGGCAAAAAAAGAACTATTGTACCAAATCTAATCTCTGACAAAGCAGACACAAGCCAACCCTGTAGCCATGGCAGCTGCTAGATGGCTTATTACAGAGGGCAGAATACAGACTTGTGCAGTGTGTGAAAAAAGTTTCTCCCCTTCTATGGATCCTTCAGCTTCTTCAGGAAAAGAAAAAATACTAAAAAAATGTGTAATAGTTTGGCTTTCAGGAAAAGTTCAATCATCCGTATCAAGGTCCCAGTGATGAGTACTAGCTGAGAAAGCATTTCAGAGTGTTTTGAGTTAGTGAAACATTTCAAAATATTAATACTGAACAGGCAAGAGCTAAACTGAAGTAAAACCCTGAAATGCACAAACCTTGGGCACTGAGACCTCAGCACCAACTGTTTCACTCCACAAATCCATTCCTGCTGAGTTGTGCAACTTACTAATGCAGAGATAAATGACTAAGGTACTGAATCACCTTTAGGGTGTTTAGCTCCCAGGTGTCTGCCTGCTTCAGAAGGAGCTTAGGGTAAGACTAGCCACCTAACTCAGGCTTCTTAAACTTAACATTGGAAGTGAAGAATGGAAATACTCCCCTCTTCTCCCATCTGTGTCTGTGTTTACAAATGAGACTCCCACACAACTGAGGAGTCCTTCCTCCTTTAATTAAATTGATGAGTTGATTACGCTGAGTGGCTACACTAAATCTTTTAACTTCTAACGAACTCATGATATGAGCAGTCTCTCTGCTTGACCATTAATTTAAATACTCATGCAAAATCCAGGATTACTTGATGCTTTTCTCTCTTTCATGCAGGCATATAATGACCTTATAAGCATTAACTCAATATGAGGTCACAGAATTATTTTAGCTGCGGATCAGTTGCTTAATAACAGTTTTCTCAGAGTCATGTAATCATGTAGGCTTCTAAGGCTCAAGTAATTCTTTCAGTTTCTGCCTACATATTAATGGATTTAACCACTCCTTTGCACAAAAAGGAGAAATGAGTTAACAGAGATTTTCAGTACTTGAGTTTACAGTGTCCAAAACATACAGAGAACCACGTACCTGCAAAATTAATCAGCTATTTCTGTAAATAATTAAGAAATCAAATGCTGTTTGAAAGTCAAACATTAATACAGTCACCTTTTATACAGTACAAGCAGGATCTCATGGTGTTTTACCATTAGTAATTATTGGCTTGTCTTTGACTATATCTTAAGTCAATTAAATAAGTTTATAGTCTGCACTAGGCAAAAGCTAATAGATTTGGTTTTAGTTATAATTTTTAATGGATAAAATTTTAATCTGATTATAAAATGAACTTTCTCCTGATGAAATATTAAATGTTCCATAAACAAAATATTTGATTTTGACATTGCTGTGATACCATCTGTCTTTTTAGTGTCAGAAATATTTATGATTTTAATAGGACAATGCATGGGTAAAATGTTTTTTAAAATTGCAAAACTAACAGAATATGTTTCTACCTCATAATAAACAATTGTTGAATGATGTTTATTAAAATTGGCTCTCAAGTGACATTTAATAAATGCATAGTTCTATTATGCATGCTCAATTCAGCATTCTGAAAACTTAAAAGCAGATAGATCAAAAGAACAGAGATAAAAAAGTCACAAAGACAAAATACAGCAACACCAGTAAATGACAGGGAAATAATTCAGACTTTAAAATTACTTACTATTTAGTAAGTTGTAACAACAATTTATAGAACTAAATTAGAGGCAAATCAGAGTCTTTCTGATGTTTTAGATATGCAATTTCTCTAGTGCATATAGTTTGATCATACAGTAGAGGAATTCACATTACTAAAAGTCCCCTTGGAAAAAATAAAAACCCCAATTTCTCTACATTTCTGCTTCCAGGTTACACTTATTTATGGATAATGAATGAAGGAAAAAAAGGGTACAATAAAATTCAATTATTAGTCTATTTTAATTAAACTCCCTAAACATTTGTTCAGTATTGTTCAGTATTGAAATCAAACTGTCTATATGAAAGTGTTTAACATATGCCCAGACCACACTTGCACTGACCTACACAAATACTGGATTTAATAGGCTTTGTGTCCTTTACTGTAATCACTCCATTGGCTCCTTGATGTTGCAGAGGTTTGGTGTGATGATGGAAAGAGTCACTTCAACCATGTATTTTCAACTCTGTTTCTAAAAGGTGAAGGGCAAAACTTTTAATCAAGGAGCAGTTTATCTTCAATTAGGAAAAATATAATTAGGCATTATCACCTAATTGCTTTTACTGATGGAGAAAGTAATATTTTCACAAGTAGTGACCCATGCCATATTATCACTCTGCTGTTTACCACATAATGAATCTGTGCTTGGCAGCTAGCCAGGAAAAATTAAAAGGTAATCAAAATGCTTCTCTGCAGTCTGGTCATCAAAGTTACTGGCTTCACAGATGAGTAAATAACAAAGTCAAGTTGTGACCTCCTAACAGAAACCCTTCTTTAGGAATAACTATATTTCTCTCCTTTGTCAAGACATTGAATGATACTTGAAATAACTATATACAAAAAGCTTTGCAAAATAGATCAGAAGAACAGTGCTACACATATGATGTTGAGTTAAAAAACAGTTTAATGTCTCAAGGCACCACCACGGTAGAATTTTATACCTGCAAGTAATCATCTAATACACTATTATACAGTTAAGGTAATGTATTAATAAACAGCTTGTGCAATTTTGGGAAGCGACCTATAAAGGAATGTTAGATATACAGTAGGCACGTACTATAATACAAATAAAAACCAAAATTCCTAGAAAAAGCATGCTGAGCACCTTTTGGTATAGGTTGAGTTTCTTACTCTAAACACTATGTAAATCTTAACTTACAAAAAGTAAAACTGAAATCTTATAGTAACTGCTTATTTAAACTGATTTTCCTGGGTATTTGCCTCTATGTCACAGGATTACTCTTAGGGACAGAGGACTCTGGTACTGGCTGTAAAGGGCTATCTTGTTCATTCAGTTGTGCATTCAAGTTTTCAGAAGTTAGAAGAGAAGAATTAAAAACTATTTCACTTAAGTCTGATTTTATGGATACTAGATGTGGTTCTTGAAAACTTGATGGTTCTTCTACTAACACCTGTGTATTTTCTCGTGTCATTCCTATATCTGATGGTGACTTTCGTTTCATTCTTGTGTATGATTTGTCTAAATTCTCCATGCCTTGGTCAGTTTTCTGAAATCGCCCAAAGAACCAGATGAAGAAGCCAAACAAAGCAAAAGCCAGCAAACTTGGAATAAAAGCCAGGCATTTGACATCAAGGCTAGAACCTGTGAATCTGCTGTGCAAGAACATGTCTCCTTCAGCATAAGTCCGGTTGGTCAATGGGTTAGTGTTATTGGATCTCCACTCCCAAGATAACTTAGTTCTATTAAGGTCTTTCAAGCTTTCTGAGTCCTTCACTGTGTAAATCTTCTGTCCAGGACCGATATATTGACCATATTCATGAGGTTTGTAAAATATTTGGTTCTTCCACATATTCAGATCCAAGATTAAAACAAGGAAGATAATTCCATAGTTAAACCATTTGCCTGTTTGGAAAAAGAAAATTCTGTCACCCAATATATCCACTTTAGAAGCAGTACAAATGCAGTCATATGTGAAAGCTACTCAGAGAAAAATCCATTTTTTATTAATCTGAAAAGCAAAGTTGTAATAAAATTTCCACCATAGTCAGATTTATGCTGGAATAACCTAGTATTTCACAATTAGGTCTGGGCACATAATAAAATAATTTTGTAACACAAGCACAGAAGTGTATCAATTGAATTCATGTTGCAGTATGTAGGTGATATGTTAGTTAGACCACTAGGTGATGTGGTCAGTAAGATCAGTAAGCCTGAAAAAGCATTCATTCCAGTGCTTAAAAAATATTCACATGGAAATTTTCCATGAAAAGGCCATATTTGATAGAACTGTTTATATGGCAGGAGCAACTGAAGTGACTGAAACTTTGGGGGTTGGTAATTATGTAAATTTTAAGAGTATATACATATATTGTTTGATATACCAACCATGGTGTACAGACATATTCAGGTGGGGGCAATTGGATAAACTGTGGGTTTGAAATATTACACCCTTAAGAAATAGCAAGGGCTGATTATTGTCTCAGGAGGCTTGTCAGCTTACATTTTCCTATAGTCTGTGTATTGAGAAACTCCTCCAAGGAGTGACTCATTGTCTAACATTAAGTTCCTGAAATACTGGAGGAGGAAACCTTTCTCCTTTTATTATTTAAATTGCTCTTTTCCATGCTTCCTCCAGGCATCCAAAAGACATTACAGATAACTTTATGCAATTGCAAAGTTGGCCCTGATTTGAGCAGGGTGTTGGAACAGATGAACTCCAAGTGTCCCTTCTAACCTACACTATTCTAAGAATACACAAAGCAAGTGATACTATTTCCATAGTCAAAACACCTCTTACATTCTAGTTGGACATATGTTTAGATCTTACCTGTGCAATGGTGACTGGCACCACCCAAGAACATGGCAAATATGTATGGCAGCATTATGTGGAAGGACATTTATGGAGAAATGTTCCTGCTGGTGATGAATGATATTGGTCTATGCTGGAATCATATTAATATGTTTCAAGTGAAAAAGAAAATGAGTGTGTCAGAGTATCTGTCAAATGACTTATGCCATTGGCTTGCAAAGAATAAATGGATTCCAGTTCCCGAAAGCATGTGTGTTCAAATTGTATAATCAGAATGCTGCAGGAGGGTAAGGAGGGTAAATTCTTGTATTTCAGCAATTGTGTTTAATAGTCCTCTTCAGTCTGGATTATACTTTGATTGAAAATGAACAAGTATGCTCATTCTCTTGTGCTGTTTTCACTATCCAGAAATCAAACTGCACTGAAAAGACCTTGCAGCCAATCCTGTTCACATAATTCCTGAATAACTCCTCTATCTTTTTTCTGTGTTTTCATCAATATTATAATTGACCTGTTTAAGAAAATTATGGTTTTAGAAGATTATCACCCCATTTCATAGTATTAAAGTTTCTTAAATCAACACCAAGACACTGAAAATTATGCTAAAATATGAAATACAATAACAAATATTACAATCTAGCTTGGTGCTGTTTCCTGCAGATTTTTGCCCTGTATTTCATGTGTTTCTCTCCATCAGAATAACCCTAGCTTTCCCAGCATGTATGACCTTTCAACAGACAGAGACAGAACATATCTTGCATAGTGTGTGTAGATGGGCTGGCTGGGACGCACATATTCACTGATCAATTGGCTGCTGTCAAACAGAAAATGGCTGAGTTCTCCCTGTTTTTTCCTCAGCTGAGATGATTCTCCTTTATCTAACCACCATTTCTTAGGACACAATGATAATGTCACTATTTTTCAGATTTCCACTCTCTGAAAAATGTTTTTGAAACTGGCTGTGGGTTCAAAAATTATTTGATGCTGACTGTTGGATAGAGTGAGAGTAAGATCAACCCACATAGAGAACATGATTGCATAATTCTCATTTCCTTAGGAAAAGAGGCTAAACACAAATTACAATGAAACAAATATTAGAACAATTGTCTGTTTATCAGTTTGAAAGAAATCATGGTTTACTTCATCCTAAACTTCCTTTCTGTGTTATGGTTGTTCACTTTGATATTTTTTGAAACAGTAATTTGTCATCAAATATTACTCTTTTTCAACCATAAAGCAAGGCCTTGCTGCAATCCCCCAAAATTAATTCCTTAAGTCACATTCTTTTCCTAGGAAAATGCATCATAAGCCCATAAAAAAAATTCTACTTCTTTTGTTATTGGCTTCATCAAGATATTGTCTGTGTTACTTTGTGTTTCTGCAGAGCTAAGACAGGTAAGTTTCCAGAGAAATCTGCTAGATGTGAAGGATGGTAGGAAGGGGAAAAACTGACGTAGAACAAGTATCACTCTTTCCCTTCAGCTAGACATGGCAAGAGTGAAGATGTGTAGGAAGAAAAAAGACAATTAAAAGATCAAGATACAAAGCATAATGAAACTGGGACATTATTGAGATGGCCTTTAGAAATGCCCAAATGCACTGTTATGGTTTTCTTGATTGTAGGTTTCAGGTATGACTGACAAAGGAAACATAGACATGCTGAACTATGACCTGCCCCCTTTAGGCATGATGGCACCCAGTGGGCTTCACAGCTATCAACTGTGTAACCATATTGTCCTAAATGAGACATGTGTAGAGCAAATCATCTAAGGAGGAAGATTTGAGATGGCAGCCTGCTGCTGGTGAAGAAGTTGACTAAGAAGCCAGCAGAAAACACTAAAAATGCTGAATAGAGGTAGCCAGGTGCTTGATCTCAGGCTTCGTGTTGCATCTGTCTTACACTGTAGTTTCGTAATTGTGAATCTCTTCTAAGATGGATCTCTTGCAGAAAGGCTCCACTACTCTTACATTAAGAATTTCAGTGCTCATCTGATCTAAGGGAGATACGTGTTTCAATTATTCCTGTTTCATAAGAAGTATGAACTTGAAACTTGCTCCCTCAGCTCCTAGACAGAGTTAGTCAGGCAGAAGCACAACCCTAAGCTCTGCTGTTGGGTTCATTGGGTCAGTATGGACTATAAAGTGTGCTTAGACAAACAGCTTAGATCCAGACACCCCAGACACTTAGTTAACTAAGATGAATCACAACCTGTATGTCTAAGTGGCTGCTAGTTGCCTGAGACCTACTTTTATTTTATAGTGGATCTTCTTAAAACTCCTTAAATGTCTCATTTCTAGACAATTTTTCCATCCTCTGCATCACTGTCATGCTCAATAAGCTCTATGATTTTTCCTTTTCTTTTCAAAACTGCTGGCACCAGAACCAAACACTGTATGTGAGTAACCATTTCACTACAACCATATAAGAACACAATGACATCTTTCTACTCCTACTCAGTATTCCCTGCAGCCAAGGGCTCCTTAGACCCAAAATGACAGGGAGTTAGTGCTGTCTTAGTTACTTATAAAAAGTATTTTCTTCTTTCTAGAATGCAGTGTCTTCCGGCATCTAGCCCTTTTCCAAGACATGCTCCTTACTGCTGTACTAGCAGGTGTGAGCATCAAATAAGTCAAGTTTACTAAGCAAACCTTCTAGATCAGTGGTCAATATCCTGAAGCAGACTGAACCAAGAGGCCTGACAGTCCTTACTCATAAATCTGGCTGTTGAGTAGGATTGTATCCTCATGGCTAGAGCACTCACCAGAATGGAAACCCTGACCCTAGAACAATCTCCACATATGGCAGTTTGGACCTGCATCATAGGACCATGCTCTGAACACCAGCCTATACAGGACTCTGCTTAGAAACAATCCTCCCTCCCTGTTGAAGCTGAACAACTGCACATGAATGCCAGAGGCCTTCTCATGGTGAAAAAGGTATGGATTTTTCTATTACCTTTTTCCAGAAAGGCACATATTTATGCCAGCTGAACAAGATGCTTGGGCAGTGGTCATTTTTAAAGAGGCTGATAAGGTCTATGAGAGGTTCAGCAACCAGTCAACAATCCCATACGCTATTGATTTACTGGGCAATTGAAGCAGGTCCCAGAGGTCCAAACATTCCAAACCAGCTGCTGATTCTGGAGCATTTTTATTTTTGTATGCCCATTCTGTAACAGAACAGTCATATTTCTAAAAAAAACCCACCCTAATGTAGAAGTCAGTCCTCGGCGTCCCTCCTGAGGTCAAGAGGAAATGTGAAAATTCCACTTATTAAGGCTAGACTCAAGCAGCCTCATGCGGTGCAACTGCAGCCAGAGGCTAGTGTAGGAAATGTTGACTTTAGACTCTTATCTCAATTGCAATTTGTGTTTAAAAATATTCAGATACGTCTGTAAAACATTCAGGTATCTTTGAAATGTTCTTCGTATCTTCTTACATGTTAGTATTATTAGCTAGGTACATGCATACAGACCACTCACAGCTGAACTAAGCTGCAAATCCTCTGAGGTTTTTTCACATCTTTGTGCACAGACAGCTTTGTTTTTACCTCTAACCTTTCTATTTTTGCCCACGGGCTCCCTCAGGCTTCTCTGTGTAGGCGATGCTTGGCCTGAATCTAGACACAGTTTTGATTTAACTCCACAAGCTAGCCATGCTAGGTACTCACCAGCCACGAAGGTGATGATTTCTCCTTTGGGTGGAAGGGCATTCTGGCTACACTGGCACTCAGAAACACATTTATGAACAGCCAGAAAAATCTCCCATCTGTTTTGATACCCAAATCTCAACCTTTCCTACTTGACACTTATCAGCATACTTGACAGCAGATGTTCCTAGATCTCCAGTGCTGCTACTAAAGGGCACCAGTCAGGTCTCCTGGTGCCTTTTAACCATAAAAGAATCTGAAGTAAAAAAATTTACTTTTAAGTTTTACAAATTTTCCTGGGTATTACAGAAACTAGAAAAGACTATATATTTTCATAAACAGCCACCCAAGAAGGAAAACACACACTTTGCAACAAACCATCTGTCAAGGCAAATCCAGATGATTTAAGCAAATGCAGGAATTCAAGTTATTTTTGATGTTCATAGATAAAAGCAGCTATTAAAATATTATCAAAATAGCTATATTTAATACTGAGTAGATGCTTGCTAGGAGTTTCTAGATGCAAAGAAATTTGAGCAAAACAAGATACTCAGTTACCAGTAAGATATGCTTTTGATAGTAAATTTACACTGAAGCATATCAGCTATAGGCTGCAGATATGAATTCAATATTACTGGTGAACTTACATCATTAAGAAATCACAAGTCAGGCCTAAGAAAGCATGTCATTAGTTTAAAATAGCAAGATGGGTTAAAAGTAATACACTTAGTACTGTTTTATTTATCTGCTTTTCTAGTCATGAAGTCATGCAGAAGCAACATATCATCCTTTTTCTCTGCAATCGGAAGGAAGGAAGGCAGGCAACTGTCTTAAGACTTTTGATAAAATCAAGAGACCTGGCAACACAGAGCATGTAACTGTGAAATCCTTCATCTGTACAGAACTTGCACAGAGCCATTAAGCACACACCAACAGAAAAGTCATTTAAGTCCTTTACTCCTCTGAATGTCTCTCTACTTAAAGCTGCTTCTTTGTGGAACTGTTGCTCATCAGAGAAACTGAGCACTGAACAGGGCTGGTCAGGGGAGCTCTTATTTATATCAATTGTAGAGGATGACCAGAGGGCTACCTGATTGTTGATTGAAAGTGTAGCCCTCCTGGTCATCACAATCAGGTGCTAATTGTTTGATGATAATAAAGCTAATGGCCTAACAAGGGGGTGGACCATAAAAGGCGGGGCTCGAGGCACCAGGGTACCTTCAGTGCCTGAGCACTGGGGGAAGGAGCAGGACATGCTCTGCAAGTTGGAGGTTGAGAAACTACTCAACCTAAAATACCAGCAAGAACATTGAGTGCTGGGAAGGGAGGCGAGCTCTGTGCTCCCTGCACACCCAGCGCTCCGGGGCAGCTTGCTGCCATCTTGGGATTACATTGCCTAGCTTCGCCTGGATCCCAGACACATCGCCTTGCCTGGATCCCCAACATCAATCAACAGTGACCAAAACAGACTGTACTTATGAAGAATAAAATTTGCCACAGAAAAGATGGTAAGTGCTATTTCAGCCATGCTTTCTTTCTCCTTGCTATTTAGGAGAAAAGCATTTCCAGTTTCTGCAAATCAAGGCAGAGGTAATAGATTTACAGCCTGAATTTATCCCTTATAGTAAGTAATAAAATAAATGATATTTGGGCCTTAGTCTTCTTTTCTTGCTTGTTATTAAACAGAAGTCCTATGGTTAAATTTAACATTCTGGGTCCCATGTATTAAACAGGGCTTAAATACAGCAGGCTTCTTGCCATTATCAGTGTCCTACCCTCATGTCATCTGCTGTAGTGGTATTCATGTGCATCACTCTCTACCCTCATTTTAGATTGGATTATATTCATCTTGTTATATATATATCGAACCAGTTCTTTCTTTCTTTTATTGGATCCTTGATTTGAGTAGAAAATTACAAGTATCTACATATCCACACAATAACTAGAGCTTGAAAATGATCCAAGATGATACCCTAACCTAAGACAAGAACTGATGGCAAGAACAGATGGTTCAAGCAAAACTTACCCAAAGGAAGGTCCTTGTGCCATGTGTTACGGCTGTTTATTAGATCTCCTAGAGGGTGGCATAGCACTGAGATAAAACAGGCACTCAGTAGACAGAGTACGTGATATGCAGTCAAATGGATTGATTTGTCTAGTGAATCTAATAAATGGATCTTGTTAATGCTGAGCAGGGAAAAATATTCCTCAGCCCCTATTCATTAGCTCATCCTCATTAAAAGAATGCCTTCTCACCAGAAAATCAGGAAGGCCTCCAGTCCTCTCTGCAGAAGACTCTACAATGCATAAATATTGGTTTCTCTCATTTGGTCTGTTTTCAAACAGCAGCATTGATAGCAGTTGTACTTCTGATCCCAAATTTATGTTCTTTGCTGTTGCTTGTTGTTTGCTCTTCCCTGGTTATCATCAATATCCCTGTCTCTTCTGCAATGCAAAACTGCTTTGCTCTTCAGTCCCTCTTCTACCACCCATTGTTTTTCATCTACACTAATTATATCCCAAGTTTCTGTACCTGATGGTGCAGCCCATCCTACCATGCCTCAGTCATCATTCATGCTCCTCTGTGCACCCATTCCACTACTTCTTATGAAATGGAATAACTGCAGGGCATCTGGGACCCTTGTGGGACTCAGCCCCTCCAAATTCATGCTCTAGTTTTCACAAGTAGAAAAAAAATTCTTTCTCACTATCCCTGAATACCATGCCTATTATTTACATTAAATATTTGATGCTTATACACTTTTTCCCCCCCTCTCCTTTCTCTTTTTGCTCACTTGGGAGAGAAAATGTATTTATAAGGTACACATCCCATCTTCTCTCACCTAACACCTTCTAGTCACTGATCATCAGATCATTTTTCCATAAACCGCTGTTGACTCAAACGGTCTCACTCAGACGTGCCACAGCCCTTCTTTCTTCCTGCTGTCTGTCTATTCTCTCCCAGTAGTCCAGCAGGGCACCTACATCCAATTTTGAAAAACTTTCTATCCCTCCATCTGGACTTCATACTGGCCCACTTGTTTTCCCTCATTCAATAGCCAGCAGGTAACTCTTGCATACATTTTCTCGTCTGTTTTCTAATCTGGTCACTCAGATTTCTACCTTCTCTGCTGAAAATACCTTTTCTGAGGCCTCGTTCAGCCTACCTTGACTGTGTCCTGGGTTAATCATTCTTTCCTGCTTGGCACACTTTCTTCCCTTGGCTTTTGCTGCCTCGTGATCTTGTGACTCACCTGATAGCTCTTTGACTTATCTTTGTATCATCTCTGAATGTTTCTTTTGTCCCTCCTCTGCAGGAGATTCATATGGCTGTGCCACTGGATGCTCTCATCTATCTTATTTCTCTACAGTATCATGTGCTGTGATTGTTTATATTAGCAGTTAAGGAACCCTGTCAATTCACACCTGCATTTTTTTGCTATCCATTATTATCCAACACTTCCCTAGGTAGAGAGAGGAGCTATGCTCCTTCTGCATAGCTTGAAGGCATAAGCAAACTATTTACCCCTATTTAACCTTCTTCTCTTTTTCTTTCCCTACCATTATTAAAATACTGTCTCACAGTATGTAAGGATCAGGTACTTTTTATCTATATGTACCATCCATTTGAATAACTGCAATTCTATTTTATTTGAGGTTATTTAACTGTCTGCTTCTGGTTAGATGACTGATGGAAGAATGTCTGAGTGGCCTTTGCCAGATGAAAATGATCAAAGTTATGAAAAGATATTAGCATAAATCATAGCAAAAGCATCTAAAAGCGTAAGAGATTTGAAAACGAAATAAGCCGCTAATTCCCCTGGAGAGTAATTGTAGATAAAAGATCTTTGAAGCTACATTAGGTATTACTTAGTGTCACAAGAAGTTGATGAAAACCATGAAAAACAGCAAGTCTCACTGATTCATAAGATATAGGTTCCTCATTTCCCTGAGATGTTTATATATGGATGGGATGGATATGGACAGATAAAGAGACAGAAAAATAGTAACCATTTGGGACACACACATGAAAAAGTATGTGGTTAAGAACATGTAAGCATACATTTATTACACCAAAGCAGTTCACTGTGTGACTGTGTCACAATCTATAAGATTACATACCTGTTATATGTATGTGATATTCCTCTTTGAAGATCTTTTGAAAATAAGGTACTTTGAACTGCATGTGTGCATATGGCAAGCCTGGAAGATTCACTTCAACATCACCCATAAAATGTGGAAACTCCCAGTCCTGTTAAAAGAAGAAAAGTAAGAGCCTAAATACAAACTTTCATGTGGTGTATTTTTGCCCTTTAAAATGGCTTAAATTAAAAAAAGGAAAAGGTTCTATTTTTAAGCCTCCCATTATTGGATTTTCTTACTTTGACTGAACCACTTGAAAGAGAATACTTTGTTTATATTAGATATTACAATCTGATTTTTACTTCAGCTCCATGTAATCATGTGTTTAAAAGTTGACTTCAGAATTACCATGTTGAACCCACTGTACCAGCTGATAGTACAAAATGGTCTGAGCATATGAATATGCTTAGATTATATACCAACCTTGCAATACTAGTTACAACTTCTGTCGCTAATTTGGCAGTTTACAGGTAATAAATTGGCAAAGGAGGACTGACCCTTTCAAACATTACATATATCTGTATTCTACTTGTTCAATTTACAAGCTGCTTTCTGTAGTTGGCCTTAATACATCTAAATAAACACTTCCTGCAAGTGCAGGCCATTCAGCATAATCTGCCTGAATCAACCCAAGTACAGTTTTCTCCATTGCCATAATTCAGCTGACAAGGTGATGCTGGAAATGTGGAAGCCCTTACCTATAATTATGCATATATTGGTAGCATGTGGTAACCCAGCTGAGGAGGAGCTGCACTTAAAGGAGTTTTTTGCTTGGTTATCTGCACCCACCATCAGTCACTAGAAAATGGCTATAATAGCATGGCTCATTAGAGCCAAAACTGAAAGTCTAGCAGTAGTGCTAGAATTAGTATGAGTACTGCCAGAGTGGTTACTCAGCCCACTGCAGACTGTTGGTGATCTGCTGTTAAAAACATACTAGCCCTGTACCCATGCATACCCCTGGATTTGTATCCCACAAGTTAGTGCAACCAGCACCTGAATTACTAGAAGTAAGATAATGGAATCTGAAATGTGCGGAGCTCTGTCAGTGGCTTGGGCTTCCTTCACATGAAAACCACTCCAGTGCAGCCATCTCCCCAAAACAACCAATTAATTTTTTTTTTCTCCAGTTTTATACAGCCGGAAAGTTTCCTATCAGGACAATTTAAAAAAACCCTCAAACTATTCAAAACTAGGAATCACATCTGAAAGATAAATCACTATATACAACTTAACTTCCAAGAACTGCTAAGGGCTCCAACATTTTCTACAGTAGAAGGATGTTATAGTTTGAAGGGGGCAGGCAAAATTCTTACAGCTTTTGCTGCAAGGACCCAGTGAGGGAGGGGTGGAGTTTAGGACCCTGTTGTGAAAAGGGGTCTGGAGTATCAGGTATCATATTCCCTCCCATTTCCTGCCAAACTCTATAAAGCCAGGAGAACAGGAGGCTCTTTCTCTCTTCCTCTTCTGCCTTCTCTCGCTCTCTCTGCTCCTGCGCTCCCCTTCCTGCCTGGTTGCCACGTGGAGCCAGCCTGGAGAAGGCCCAGCCTTTTGTTACCGGCTCGCCACGTGGTCTGCAGCATCCGACTGCATCAGGTGCTGGGATTTGGACTTTTTATCTCCATCGGCCTTACANATATATTTTCCCCCTTTTCCCCACCTGTTATTCCCTTTCCCTGTGCCATTAAATTTGTTATAGTTTTAATTTCCAACCGTTGAGCCTTTCTTCCTTGCTCCCCTTCTATTTTCTGAGGGGAGTGATAGGAGCAAAACTCTGTCTGGGTTGTGGCTTGCCCTGGCTGTTGCTAAACCGAGACAAAGGGAAATGGAAGAGTTTTATCAGCAGGGAATAGCACGGCCCAAGCACTAACAGCAGCCAATTTGTGCAAACTCTTTGTGACACTGAGATAAATGGATTAACAGGAGTATAGGTGAGGAGAAAACCTGATCCTCTGCACCTGGTTCTCCATGTCCACAGCGGTACAGAAAGTGACAATTTACAGATGCAGAAGATGAGAGAAATAAGGATGCTCTCCTTTTGCCTTACCACTAATGCAAAGCATGCACTCCTGGTCATGAGGTAAGGTAATGACAGCCCAGCTGCACAATCCCTTACTCTGCACCTGCAACCATCCCTTTGCAGGCAGTAGACACTCAGAAAGTGCCCAAAGATAAAAATTTTATGGGTGTACGCTGTCAGTTCACAGTATCTAATATACATCTCTGGACTGATGTCTCCTGTGAAGTCATACATACTCTCACCCAGGAGTAAATAGGAAGAAATATATATTCCTGAAGATAAACGAATGGAGAGCTGTGGATTCTGCACTAGAAATAATTAAACATGGGGCTATAAATCTGGCCTCCTGCTCTTGCCTTGCCCTAGTGCTCCTACTGTGCCTTTTGCTGATTTGCAGATAAAAATTCCACTGTACAGAATTTTGCACTGAACTGTGTATTTGCATCTGAGTTTTATAAAACAATTAAGCATTTTTTCTGATCTGTATGAAGATTACCTGCTAATGAGTAACTGGAATGCTAGCTCTGTCAGATGTGCAATTTACTGTATTATTTGTCTCAGCAAACAACTACTGAGACTGGAAAATATTTCATAAAGCAAAAGCACAACGAGAGATCCAACCCCAGCAGTCAGTGTGCTACTGTTTACATTATAACAGAGAGGTGAGTGGAGAGCCCATTAGAAAACTACATATTTGACATTCCAAACTACATCTACCTTTCATGCTTACATCATTTCACATTTTCTACAGTTATACCCTATACTGTATGAAGCATATCTGAATTGTATCATGCTAGAGAGATGGGCATAGGCTGGCACTGGAGACCTCACAGCTATAAAAACTCTCCAGTGCTCAGCTAAAGAAATGCAGATCTGGGGCTGGACAAAACTGCTTTTAGGGGTAAAAAGGTAAACAAAGAAGTATTGAACAGAGGTGAAAGGCACTGTGTATAGTAAACCTGGCTGTAATGTGGAGCTTCAGAAGAAACAACAAGGTCTATATGTTAGCAAACATAAAAATGCCCCCAAGTAGATCCTAGAGCAAGGAAAAAGAAACCATCATGATGCCCATCATATTCTTCTCAGCAAAGGACTCCAGACACCAATGACACGCTGTAATGTCCCCACTGACCCCACCAGACTCAAACTGCCCATTTCAGGACCCGCAGAAGCAGGAGAAGGGTGGATGAAACACCAGTTAAAGTGGCAGACCCTAAGAAGTGTGTGTATAACAATTCTGACGTTACCATTATCACTGAAACTTTTTTCTGTAGTATTATTGGTAGTAGTAGTACTATCTGTAGTAGTGTTATTTTCTGTAATAATTAGATCTCAACCAATAATGATTCTTGGATTACACTGTTAAAATTAAAATGTTACTACTAATAAATTCTTGAGTTTATCTATAAGGTGTGTCTTCTTCACCGATAAATAACGTTTCAAATGTAACATATTTATCAGTATGATTATAAAACCTGTTATTTAAGAGAAATGGAATAAAATTTAAAAAACCCAACAAAATAAAACAAAACACAATGAAATATATTTAAAAGCAGTATTAAAAAAAAGAAAGTAAAATCATGAGTTAAACCTACTGACTTCCATGAAAGTCACTACAGCCACAGCACTTAGGAAAATGAAGCTTCATTTTAAGTGATTAAATAGCCTTTGGGGCTTCATTTGGCTCACAACTTTGGTAAGTGTGAGGGTTTACTGTCCATGTAGTGACATTATCACCTGTGAACACATAGCTGTAGTATTATTATTGTGCAGGAGAAGAGCAGATGACTATTAACTTTCTGGGCTAATGCCAATATCAGGTTGTCAAATCCAACCCCCCAAAAACGGCCACTTTGCTACCTAGATTCTAAGAAAGTGTTGTTGAAAATCTTTTGACTCTGTTACCATCTTTTTCCTTACTGACAAGCAAAACACAACTTAATTTCAGCAATACCCAGAAAACCATTTTTCCAATAAATTCAAAGTGCCTAGTAGGAACAATCTACCTCATTTGTTAATAGGTACACTAATAGCGCAAACGTACAAGCCCATAAATATAACTGCTTCCCTCTCTGGAACACAGCTCAGGTCTGCATCATGCTTTTATACTCAGTATTTTCTCTCTGTGGTCTCTGATATCAGTCTGTGCTCACCCCTGGGACATGAGTGACATGCTCTGTGTTCTTTAAGTTCTCAGCTCCTAATTTCACAAAGTTCACTGGATCAGCTTTAGTCATTGATGAGGTGCCTGTACTCTGCTATATTTGGTATTTCATTAGGAACTGGGTCCAAAATACCATATTTAGAATGTATCTCTACTGGCAGAGTTTAAAAAATAAAGCCATACCCACATACTGTTAGTTCATATTTGTATCTCTCATAGTGCCTGAACAGATTTTTTCTTCTTTAAATCCATCACACCAAATTACTAATATTCACCTACTTCATTGGTTTCCAGCCTGGGGGGGGTGAGTCTGCAGCATACCTCTACACAGCTTATGAAGAAGAAAGCAATCCAGAGCCAGCAGGCTTAAATCAGCTGCACAGAGGTCTCTAACCTCACTGGCAAGTTCTGTGGGATGTGCAAATCAAATGAGGTTATTGCCTCATTTCACTCCAGTCATGAGGAAAGGGCAGCCAGAGGATGAATTTAAGATCACTGAGGAGTTCATCCTAGTGTTGCAATGGGCAAAAGGAGCACCTCTGATTGCCATCAGCTACCTCATTAAACACAGAAGCACAGATAAAACTGGATGCTGCAAAAGAGGAGACCATGGTATTTTGATTTTCTTCCCTTTGCTTCTAGTTCCCCATACCAAACAAATGCAAACACTCTGCTGCAATGCCAGGTATTGGTTTAAGACCCTACAGCAGAGCTGGCAGCAACAACTTGGTATCTCTTTAAGCAAAGGTATTTTTAGTAATGGTAACTCAGCATCAAAGCCACACTTTCCAATATGATCTGGCCCTTCTCTGCCATCATCTGAGGAAAAGAGAAGTCATTGTCTGGGGAAGCCCTGTCCTGACCCTGAGCCAGGACATGCAGCTGCCCTGGGACTCCTGGCTGGCTACTGGTGAGGCAGCCCAGGGCACATTGGCAACACCCAGAGCTGGCTGCAGGATTGCTCATTGCTGCCTGGTGTTTTTTATTGCAGGCCCTGGGCTGTGTTTCCCAACACTGGAGGATCAGGACCAGGTGTTGGCAGGATTCAGCAAGGATCACAAACCATCTAGGAGGGCAGTAGACTGCATCCCATACTTCATGCAAACACAACCTCACATCCCTGAGCCACCAGTCCCTTTCCACCCAGGGAAAGCTGCCACAGAGAAGGTGGGATTGGGATTAAAAACAAGTAATGGTTAATGGTAAACAAAAGTGCCATGCTTTCATCTCTCATCCTGACTGAATGTAGCTCATAGGGTGTTTGGAACACAGTAAATATGAAATAACACTAAAAATAATATAAACACTGTTCAGATATAATCATGAAAGAGGACAAATACACGCCGAATATTTCTGCTTTAAGTATTGATGACATATGCTGTATTTTATGCTAGGAACACATTTGTACTTTAAACCCCTCAGAATAATAAATAAATAAAAATAGAGAGAAGGAAATGCGTATATGTGTGCTGTTCCAGAAACTCCCTGTAGCATTTTTTATTTATTAAAATCCTTTTAACTTACGAGGTAGAAGACTGTGTGTTTTCAGCTATCTTTACATCTCTTAGATAGCTTTGTTTCAACTCTCAGAACATGGCAGACAGGCAGATAGCTAGAGGAAATTTAATGAAGGCAATGGCTATATATTTTTGCAATTGTTTGAAGTGAAAAATGAACAGCTGGGATTCAGAGTCAAAGGCTCGACTCCTCTGTGGTTATCTCTAACTTCACTGCAGCGCTGCCACTTCCAGTGATCTCTGCAGCTGAGATCTCTGCTGTTGTGAGCTGCTAACGTGCATATGTCATTTTAATATTTCATTCAAGCATACATAAGAAGGGAAGTCAACAGCCATAACTAGAACTTACTTTCATGCCTGTGAGATCAAATCTACCACTTGGTTTCTGGCCTTCTGTTCTTTGCCAACACATTATTTAAATAGAAAGAAAGGTTGATAGACTTTGTGGTTTTATCCCTCACTAAATGAAAAATATACATCTACTCTAAACATTACCACCTGTATACTTGTATGGCTTCAGTGGGGCTACTTAGCTCCCACAGTGAAAGATGACACATTATTCTACAAATGACCTTGTGTTTCATGTTGGTACTATCAGTGCTAATCTATCCAGAGTTTTCAAGTCCAGGAAGTTTTATTTGATCTGCTCACCTGTTTTGGTTTCACCTGCTTGGATTGTTATTGGCAATAACAATCACAAAACCCCATCAGGAACTGTGGCACAAAATCCCTAATTGCAGACATAACTACATCTTTTATGTCTCTGTGTCTGTCTTATGTCTTAATGAATTCAAAATATGGAAAGGCCACTGTAACAGTGGAGTAACTGCTTCAGTGGAGCTCTGAGCTGCTCAGACAGAAGACTGAAGACAGCTTGCAGGACCAGACACGGGTATAGAAAGGCTGTCCCTGGCCTATAAGACATCATCTTTGTGCTCTTCTCCTCCTCAGTCTTTCCTTAGTCTCTTCAAGCTCCTGGCCTTTCTCGAGAACCATCACTGCAAGTCTTGCTCATTTTCTCTCTTATTTGAGAAAATAATAATAAGATAGCAGTAACTCCCTCCTCCTTGAGCGGTAAAGCAGCTATACGGCCTCTTTTTAAGTGTGTGCTTGGTCTTGAGTGACCCCTTCCATTGAAAAATCATTACAGAATCCTTTAGTTTATTATGAACTTCTGATTATTTAAAGGCAACAATTCCCAGGTTATCGAGGTCTCAAACAAGCCCTGGGTCTCTGCACTTTGAATTTACACATTAATGCATTTTGAGCCCAGACAAAGCTGTGTATGGACATATCCTCAAAATAGTGACCCTTGTTACTGAAATGTTTGAACCCAAAATTTCAGACCACCTAAAATAAGAAATGCTTGCATTCCACTCAAACACCTGTATCCACGCATATACTTACTGGCAGATTCCTGATTTATGATAGCATTCCCTCTCTCTCCTCTGTGACTATAGCTTGGGTATCATCTTCTATTCGCTCCTCACAGCCTGGCAGTACATTGACACTGCAGATCTGTTCTGCATAACATATCATAGATATGACAATTCCTATCAAACCACACAGCTAAAATTTTAGCGAGGCTCTCATCACCTGCAGTTCAGTTACATCAGCATCTTTCCCTCTGGCCTTCGCAAGTGCAGCTGTTCTCCACCAATGCAGAAATGCTGCTGCAAAGACCATTCTCTTAGTCTGTTTCTTTGACCATGCCACTCTTCTCTTTGATCACATAAAATATAGGCTACTTCCTTTCATATTCAAATCCCTTCAGATCTTTCACTACCCCAGGTACAAACTGTCTATATGACAGCTGCTCCTCCAAATCAGTCTGTAAATTCAGGCTATGAATCTTTTCTCTATTTAAGGAAACTTTCCCCTGTGCAGTTTCCTAATAGCTGTAGAGCTTTCTCCTTTCCCATTTTCCTTTATAACTCTCCTTTGCCATGAGGAATCATGAGGATGTCATGCACTAGGTATCATAGATTACTGATCATCCTGACCAAGTCACTATTGCTCATACCTGACTGCCTCACCAGTCAAAATTCTTGGCTCTTCTTTAGCAATGGAATGCTCCAGGACGGGAGTTGTATTTTGGTTGTCTTTGATCATCATCTAGCACAATACTGCCCCAGTCCACAGTCACCACTGCTAGTTCCTTGATAGGACAAATATTGCTAGTAATGTGAAGAATTAATGGCTATCCATTCTTTCTATTACATTAGGAACAAATTGCATTTGAATACAAGCCAGTGTACACAGAAGGATGGACACTTGAAAGTCTCACATCTTGAGATGTGTAGTGACCAGGAACAACAGTAATCAATCACTATTTCCTGCTGAGGGCAAGGACTGTTCTTTCTTACTGCTACCCTTTAAGTTTTAGCTACTCATAAGAGTCAAAGAGGTGCAATGTGAAACAACTTTATCCATGCCAGAGGTGCAGCAGACATGACTAAGCACAGCCTTTGTGCACACCCAGGATGATCTAGGAGCAAGTCTGCCAGTTTTCTCATCAGGCAAATGTGAGGTCTCATATATTTATCTCAGTGACACTGTGAGGTTCCTCTTCTTTGTAACTAACACTCACCTGTTGATTAGCTAGTCACAACTGCTGAAAATGCTGGTTAAAAAAAAACCTGCTCATAAGTTAATGTTCTTTGATTTTGTCTCTGAGTTTCTCCAAATTTTGTAAGTTTTTACTCTTGCTTTACTGTCTCACTCATGTCTGACATATTGGCTGAGCTAAATAGATATCAGGTAATTCATCTGGATGAGAAACACCAGGGTGAGTTTTTCCAGTTAATTCTCAAGTCTGATAAGCAGCTAAATAAAGTAGTAATGGTCAACATTGTGTACCTGTAAGAGACAAAGAAATCAGCTCTGGTAAAGCAACCGTGTCTTGTTCCCCACTTGAAAATCCCCTAAACCACCAGCAGGTCAGTTATAATGGTTTTTCTAACTACCTCAGTGACACACTTTATGAAAGCCACTTCTGTGGTGAAAAGGAGAAATGAACATTCACTAATAATATGCAATACTTGTATTTACAGATTTACTGAGACTACAGCTTGCTGTCAAGGGATATCACTTACAACAGAGCAATCAATCTTTCCAGTACCCTAGAAGACCAAATATCTGACTACAATGCAGAGAATAAAAATAAACTTTAAATACATTGCTATGTAATCATCTTCAACAATATGAGTACATTCACACTAATACACATGACATTGCGTTGTGGAAAATATACCCACACCACAACTGAACAGTAATAAGAAATCTGGAGCATTTCAGGATTTGTTAAGACTGCTAATGTCATTTGTACCTATTTGAGAACAGTAAGCTCCAGAGTTCTGAAGACATTTTGCATTAAGGCAACTGTCTTTAGCCAATTTCAGCTGCATTAAAAATGATATTGTCCCTTTCTCTTTCCAATTACCCACATACATGGATTTCTTTGGTGCCTGATATTCAAACCTTACTGGTGTTTTTTTAGTGTTGCCTAAACCCAAGAAGATAGATTTGCAGCAAAATACCTGAGCAGATATTTTCCTCACTATGAGCTTTACAACATAATAAAAATGGTGTTATAGAAGTGAAGAGTATCATCTGGAGCAAGGGGATTACTATATGTCTGTACTGGACAAAATTCCTTCAAATCATATGTGCTGTGCAGAACCATCACTTGTTCTGAGAAAATTTGGGGATGGTTACAAACAAAACTATAAAATTGCCCTTTGGTACTGAGCATGATCCGAAGTGGCAGGTTTGGACCAATGGTCTCAGTTTGAAACTTTCATCCAACTTGTTTTGGTGTAGCTGTAACTGTAAATTACACACGTGCCTGTGCAGGGTTCAACTAGATGTAATTAAGGTACTGAAACAGTAATATTAATTTTCTATTGAAGAAAAAAAAAGATTATATGCTGCATTTGACTGATACTGAGAAAATTAATAGAGCTTAAGAAGATGACGGAAAGTAAAAACACTGGATGCATATGGAATGCAGGGAGAAATGTGCCTCATAAATTTAAATGCTGGGTTTGCAAACAAGTCAGTGCAAATTCCCTTTCCTTTAAAAAAATCAGAATAACTCTTTTCCAAAATGATTTTCTTCCTCACAACTTGTGATAATTAATACACCATTTTTTATATGTAAGGAAAGAAAAAAGGAAACTGTGAAGAAAGTCTGAGTTTGCAAAACATGGCTATCTGCACTTAAGTTTTTGTTTCAGGGACAACAGTAATATGGAATATATTTGGTCATCCCAGCTCCCTCTCTCATTTTTTAGTTAAAGTTAAAATAATTTTCTGTGTCCTCAGTTTTAGCCTGCTAATAGGATTAGCAGTGCCAGCATACTGTACTTGCCAATGAGTTGTCTTCATTTCCTGAAGGCAACATATCCCTTTCCTGAACTCCTCCTCCACGCTCCCCCTTCTGCCCTGTTTTATCTTCAAAAGCTGTGGTGAGGCCATTAGGCACATCTGTTCCAGAAGTAACAGCAGCTTGTTTGCAGCAGTGGCTTGTTTGGTATCACTTGGGGTGGCAGTAGGAAATGCATACATTATGTTTGCATAGCCATTATGTAAACACATCTGGTTAGCAAAAGACGATATAAGGAAACACATAAAGCTTAGGAGGCATGCTTGTAAAAATAAAATCACTTTTGCTTGCACATCAGTGTCTCTGGAATGTGTTTTCAAACTGTCATCAACAATCTAAAATACAAGTGAAAATGGACATATATTATATGGGTGTTTATTTTGTACATCCTTATTTGCATTATACATGCTGCCAAATCAGTCTCTAACATTTATTGTGGGGATTAGATTGCCATTCACCAGGATGGGAACCAGCATACAGCTATCTCCCTTGTAGCCACCCACATTTAGGGGTCCTGAGCTTCAATTTTAATCACACTTGGGTTGTTTCAGCTGTGTCCCACTTCAGAAGCCTGATGAGCCACTTGTCAGTACATGCTACAAAGCAGATGTCCCATCTCACACTGAAGTTCTTCAGAATACGTAAGCCTGAACTGGCAACGATGGCTCGTTTAATGACCTCTGAAAACCTTTTCTGTGTTTGTCATGATCTGCCTACTTTTTCCCACAGTTCATAATAATTTTAGTAATCATACGAGACAGTTTCTCTTGATTCCTTTACAAGGTCAGGAGGCTAAACAGCAGAACGCTCACCAAGCTGCTCTAGTGAAGTGCATCCTCACCAAATGGGAGTATCTCACTTCACCCCTCAAAATTAAAATTCAGTGCAAATGGTTACCTATTTCAACAGAACCTGAATGGAATGGACCACTCTTCTGATGGAAACGGACTGAGGAAATTCCTGGAAAGTACAGGTCCATGAAAACCAAAGGAAAGAGCATTCTTAACTGTGCTGGTGTGAAATACAGACTCAGTCTTGTGCATAATATACAGACTGACAAATTCAGATGCAACAGACCTATGTCTGACCACAGAACTAAAGCTACCAACACAGAGTCCTCCGCAGCTTGTGGTGCCCAGAGAATTTCCTGCCTTGTGGTGTCCTCTCAGAGACTGAGATGCTGAATGGCAACTGGGGCTTCACCAACCATCTAGATAAGGAAAAAAGAACATGAACACAAAAATGCTTTCCCTGCAGTTTAACACAAGAGGCTGTGAAAGATGAAATGAGAGATTCTCATACCGGTAGGAGTCCCATCTCAGACAATTTCTGGTGAGTACCAAACTCAGCCCTGGATCCAGGCCTCAAAGTGATATACAGCGTGTTTTTGTAAGTATAGTAAAATCTAACTGTATTATTCTATTATATTAAATAGTTTCTCACTTTCTAAAAAAAGGCATTATTTAATTACAAAACAATTTACTGAATTAGACACCAAACATACTCATCTTCACCAACACACAAAAGCAAAATTATAGGAAAATCCAGTTGCTAAGAACCACTATAGGATCTTTGTCATAAGATAACCTTATTTCGCTGTATTGTACATCATTTGAATAAAGGGACTTTGAGAAAAATAAAATTATAGTCTCCCTACATAAGTACAGGCCTATGAGTTTTATTATTTTCAGTAATAATAGGAGGCTACATAAAACTAGTGTGCTGCTTGGATTAATATACTGTATCTTCCATATAGACTATAGCATTAGTCAGTCACTGCAGTTCAGTGACATGAAATATCCTCTTATTACAGACAGTGTATACCACTTAATAGTTGCAGAAATTATTTACTTAAGCACTCCCCTTCCCATCTTCCTTTCCCTCTCCAAAAATCCATTAATTTTTTTATCCCTTGGGGAAATACCTTCATTATTCTCTATACATTATGCATACATAAATTATATGCCTTAAAGAATGAACAAAATCATAAACCCAAAAATATAGCCTCCAATATGAATAAAAATTAGGGAAGATAACTCTTCTCTACAGCCTCCCCTCCGACCCCAATGTGAAAGCTCGCTTCCTGAGAGTGAGAGGAAAAATGCAGTTTCAGCTTTCTACACCAGAGCAGATACCTGTCTTTGCCAAGCACATGAAGGAAACATGAACTTCATCCTAAAAGGTTTTCAATGTTTAGAAACCTCCTGGGAGAACTTGTCAAAAACACAGTGAACCAAATTCTAATTGCACAAACTCACCCTGGTCTTGACAAACATAACAATTTGGTTTGATTTTCAAAACTGTTCCCATCAAAATCCTTGGGAGCGGAGAGAATGTTGTTATGGTGTCTTTTTGAATCTCAAAGACACGATCAGATGCTGGTGGTGTGCAATGAATTAAAGTGTTCTCCTACTGAGATTTGAATCTAAATATAGCAACTATGCTGATCACAAGGAAAGACTGAATTTTTTATTTATTTTAAGACAGAAGAGACAGGCTGGGCAACCTCAAAAGGTTTGGAAATGCAGTGTAGATAAGAAACCATATATACAGCACTTGGCAGAAGCTTATCCAAACTAACAGACCCTTCTGAAGGATGCCCTCCTGCAACCCTTCTATTTAGTCTTTACTTTTGATCTGCAGGAAATCACTTTTCCCCCTCACTGCCAATGTTACTTTTGGAAGACAACTTGCTAATTTCCTTCCCCAGAGAATTTTCTTTGGGGTAAACTGTACGTGCCCAATGAGCCCCTCTTTTTTTAGGGGAAGATGGTCTCTTCCACTGCCTGTTGTTTCAGGAATTTGGCTCACTTTCACCTACCCATGTAACCTTACACCTCCGTAAGCTTTGTCACCAACAGCAGTACTTGCCTACTTTTCCCCTTACTGTTTTTTCTTCCATAACTTTCTCCTTAACACCTACAAGTGGTAGACTTAATTCATTAGCTAATATTTTTAATTTAAAGAACTTTCCTGACAGAAGTTTTGGACATGTTTCGTGCTCTCAAAGATGCAGTTAGGAGGGCAGTAAGCAGATGCAGTATGCTGTCTACAGATAAATGCACAGCTTCCAAACTTCCAAGTGTGACTTCAAAACTTTCAGTTGCTGGCATCAATGAATCAAGGGAGCTACATTACAGCAGGTAGTTGATTACTCTCTCAGTGTGATTAATAGGCCAGGTGGGGTTTCAGAGCAAGGTTCTTTGCATGCGTATATGAATGTAGAGGAGAGGTAGATGCATGTGTTTTGGGGGAAGTTCTACTTGAACCAGCCAAAGCCATATAATGCAGACTGTTACTGAAACTTTCTGGACAGGAAAATACAGAATTCAAGCATTATTTTCAATTGTTTAAAGAAATACTAAATCAATTTTCTCATCAGAGGAGTTGCTTTAAAGCAATTCACCAAGTCAAGATAATGAATGAGCTGTTCTTTCACAGCACTCCTCAAGGAGGAATTATCCCAAATGATATGGTTACTTAATACGAACATTTATAAAGGGACAGTCATTATGCGAATTATGTATTTTACATAATTTATTTCAACTTTCAGTTTATAGCAGCACTTTTATCTTTTTGCATTCAGTGATTAAAAAAGGCATCAATTATAATTCTCTTAGCATGTCTACAGAACAAATGTCTGCTACAGAAGTTGCTGTGCTCATTCAAATATATAATTATACATTGGAAGGTCCTGGGCAATCTACATTCACCAAAATAATGAATAGATAAAAACTGCATGTAGCAGTTTGGGTATATGAGAAATGCACTACAAAATATATTTTGGGGGCATGCTGGTCTGTAGCAGTGCTACCTACATGTGATGACTATTGGCCGGGCACTTCTGCTGTTAAATATTCAAATCCACTTAGAGCCTAGAGAGCAATATGCTTTCTGCCATGTTTGTAAAAGAAAACAAACTACTGCTTTCATGTCTCTTTAGCCTCAGTACATTTTTACATCCAGTTTGCATGTACAAAGCATGGCTGCAAAGCATGAAAGTATGAAAGAAATATGAGCACACCGGATTATAATAACTACTACTGCAACTTCAAAGAATCTATAATCAGCAGTGGAGAGGTATAATGCAGGAAAGCAATTTAGAACCACACCACAGGCTATTATTACAGCAATGTACTATTTAGTAATTAAAGACTACTGGGCTATTGGTCTGCATCAGCATGCCTGACAGCAGACGTTGGCCAAATGTTCTCGTCTTGCCTAAAAGCAATTTCACTGGCTTCTACAAGCAAATGTTCAAGAGCTGAGTTATTAAAATAACATTTGCTAATGTACTTTGGCCAAGACCCTGCTAGACCTTGAAGATGCTGAAAGGATCTGAGAACTCCACCTCATAGTCTTTCAATTGCAAATTACAGATATTCACAAAAGACAGACTCCCCTGATCTGGGCTACAAAAAACACTGACTAGGACAGATGATTTTTACATTATAGCTCAGGTGACCGTTGTGGAAGATTAGAAGCTTGTACAGTAACACAGCATGGCAGATCCATGAAGCTTGAGGACACAAAGCTCATCATAACATTTCCCTACCTTCTCATAATCTTGATCATTATAAAGGTTGATCAAAGTATTGAGTACTCCTTAACAATTTCTTAGAATGACCAAACCTTTCATAAGAAACTCAAAATAACAAGTTTGTGAAACAGGTTGGAATTAACTGCTCTTTACTAAAACATTAATGACTTTTCCCCCTCTCATTTTATCTGCATTTCCCAACTTCTCTGAGTTTTCCTGCAGTCAGCTGCCAAAATTCTTCCTTTGAACGCTGCGTCAAAATACAAGGATATCATCACTCATGTCACTTTTCTGTATTTTGTAGCAACCACTTAAGAAGCAAGCAGTACTGTTTCCTTCTTGATAAACATACACGGTTCCAGTATATACAGTCTCACACCTAATTCTAAAGACTTAATTATTTTGTATGAATTCTACTAGATACATGGAAATCCTTATGTTAATAAAAAAAAGGGAAAGCCCCATGAAACAGTTTCTTTGACACAAAACAGCTACTCAAAGCTTGCTACTTAATTGGCACTAATGACAACATTCTACTTCCCTGAAAAAAACACCAGAGGCTTTCACTGATTTCCATTACATAAAGTCAATTACCAATCACATATCTGATCTCTGAATATCTCTTTTTATGAGTATGAATCTGCACATGGATTTCTACCCGAATGTGTTACCTTTTAGAACTAGATCACGAAAGAAAAGTAAGTTCATGTTCTCATTCTGACTTTAATGTTATACACATCTACAATTTCCCCATAATAATTCTATATAATTTTCTTATACAACCTGGAGGCTCATCTAGCCTGTATGCCAGTATGATTCTGTGTCACAGCCACACAGCTATCACAGCCACACAGCTATCACAGCCACAAGGAAATCTGTAGTTTAACTATTATCTTTTAAGAGTCTCTCTATTTTTCTACATTTCCAATAGCAATCTGTGTCTTATAGACTAAGAATAATGGTAATTGCATTTGATGGATAATATTGTCCTGATAGGTAGTTCCTTCAGTAATACTCACTGAGACATTCTTTATAGAAGAAACATCATAATCGTGTGTATTTGCAATGGGACACACTGTGGAAATTTATTGACCAGATCTGTATATGGAATGAAAACTGTTTTTCAAATCTTTTCAGTGTTCAAAGTTGCTTATACTTAGGCATGCTAAATAAAGAAAAACAAGGGTATTATTGCTTTAAAAATGAATATGAAAATGAGGTTGAGAAATGAGGTTGAGTTATCACCAGTATGAACTACGCATTTTGCCTGCAAATTAATACACAGTGTCAAGTTGGAGCCACTGTCCCCATGAAGGCTAAAAACAGATCAAGAAAGTTGGAGCACAGTTCTGTAGAGCTGGGAAAAGCCTCACCTCTGTCAATCTGAAATTCAACAGGTGAAGGGGGTAGAGGCTGTTCTTCTTTCCAGATCCCTCCCAGCCACAGAATGACAGAGCAAGAAAACTTTGTAGGGGAAACCCCAGTGATTTTCACCCTTCTCAGTCCTTAGGTGTAGTTTTATAAGTGCAAAAGAAAGAAATGCAACAAACTGCATTGTGAGAAGAGACCCTCTTTGGGTTTATTTTGCTATTGAAATGGCAATAGGGGAATTCATATAACTCATACCACAAGGGCACCCAGTTACCACTGTGGCAGGTGCCATACAGAACAGACAAATCACAGCACTGCTGCTCACTGTTCCAATGTGCCCGTGTACAATATACTGACTTAATTTGTTTATAACTTTTCCAAATTTAACTGCTTAGGTTGAACACAGCCCATGCCAGGTGTCCGCCTCAGGCTGTTTTTTTTCTGTTTGGCTCTATATTTCTGTTTTAAGGTTTTGACATTTTCAACTAGCACCATTCAAACATCATTCAAACACTTCTGAGAGAGAGACCAAAGAGAAAAGCAGGTGCTTTCCCTTGTAGAAGTGCCTCATGCTTTGAAGTAGAGATGTACAATTTAGCAAGGGAGTAACTTTGTGTCAGAGATGTGCCTTTTGCTTCCCTGTGAATATCTGCCCCAAACTGGAAAAGTTTAAGGTACCTTTGAAAAGTCAGTAAGTTTCATACTCACAAGAATTTTGTTAAAGGTTCAAAAACAAGTATCTTCACAAAATGCATGTCACTCAGCATGCCAAAGCACCTCTCAGCTCCTAAAGCTCATCAGACCATGAAACTGTCACTCTCAGAAGAGAGACAGAGTCCTCCATTTCCCCTTTGCCTCCCACCCTCATTGCTGCTACTGGCAGGCCTTTGAACTGCTCTCAAACAGTGACTGAGATGGCCCCGCACAGCAGCTGAGGGATGGAAGGCCAGCTTTCCTGTGATTACTGACCCCAAATACTCTGTGTGCAGATGGAGCCAGGCACCTGGAGCTTAAGGAGATCGGGGTAGGAGAGCTCTTGGCTCTGGGTTTGAGTCTAGCAGGGACATAGTGGCCCAAGTCCTGTCTTCCTCCCTTCCCACCAGCCCTCTCGAAGAAGTTGAGAAGAAGACTTGGCGCATCTGTGTGTAGCCACACAGTTCAATGAAGGCTGCATCCACCTGGGCCATGCTGGAAAGGGTAATGAGAGCAGAGAGAGAAAGATTTGATAGGAAATTCGGAATAGGCTACATAAAATGGGCAGGAGGAGGTGAGAGACTTGAATCAGGGCAAGAGAGTGGGGTGTTAGGGTGGTGGGGATGGGAGCAGGAGGGTGAGACTGGCTGTCTGAGGAAAAGGGACTGACCTGGGGAGAGGGGGAAGGAAGAAAAGGAGAGATTTTAATTTGGACAGCAGGCTCAAGGTGGATGATTAGGATTCACTGGATGTGGAGACTAGAAATGGGAGACTCAAAGACTGAAAACTGGAACTGGGCGGAGAGGGAGACAGGGAGGGAACGTTTGGAAGTGACAGGAAGGAAAAAGCAATGTTTGGGGAAATGGTCAGAAGGCCTCAGTGCCTCTTTGGCTCTAGAGTTTGGACTGACCACCATGACTCCAATTATCACCACCCTCTGTTAGACGTGAAGCCTAGAGGCAAAGTATGTATCTCCTCTTCCTTCTGAAGTGGCTTATCAGAAGAAAAAACACACACTGCTATTAGCAGGTAGCTCACATGGCGAACATCCCTGCAGGGGAGCTAACAGTTCCAGTACCCTGATAAGACACATCAGATTCATATGGCAGACTTTTAATTTTGAGGTTGTTAGCTTTTTGTATAAACTAAAGGATATATGCACACAGAAAGTCCTGCATTAAAGGAATTGTCTGGATGTCTCAATAGCAAAGGACTCATGAAGTAGGAGATGTCAGCCTAAGGTCATCTGTACCATGTGTGTATGCATGGTGCAGTCCTTACTTAGATACATGATCACACACTGTTCCAGAGCACACGACTCTTTTCCATTAAAGATGATCTAACTTGTGATTGTGAGGTGGGAATATACAGTGACAGAGACCCTGGCAGTTCTCCCGCACTCTGCATCTGCTATACAAGATGGAAGGTGTGTGAGAAGAGGTTGTAAATGCAAGAGACAGCAGTAGATGTGTAAACGTTTACCTCTTGTTACAGGAGTCACTGCTGCCAGGAGGAACTGAATTTGGCCAACTCTGCCATGACACGTCTGTGAGATACTAAGGGAATTTTTAATATTAAGTTAATTTCTAAAGCAAAGCTATTCCCAAGCAGTTATAAATTGTTTGCCTTTTTTTTTTTAATTTCTGTGTGATTGCCTCCACATCCCACCTGAGCTTAGATTTATTCAAGTGTCAAGTGCCCACAGCTGGTATTGAAATCAATGAGAGTTGAACCTGAATATATCACCACTGGGGGGAAGAGTAAGGGCTGAAAAAGTATCCATAGGGATAGCAATAGCTCTGTAGTCCATAGCACTACCTAGACAGGACTGCCCTGTACTCCTTTAAGATCAGCATAAAAGGTAACCAGTTTTTTTTATGGAGCTAAATATATGACACATCTATAGTCATCACTCCAAACAAGCAAAATGCTTTTACAACCATCTGAACTCTACAAGGGAAATAGGGCTGTTGGTATAATATATAAGATTACATCAAGGAAATACGTGGCTCAGTCTGCTCCTAATGAAATAATATGCCAGACCCTCCTCCCCCAGTTAGGTAACTGCTCAGCTAAAAGATGGGTAATAACACAAATTTTCATAATAATGACTTCAGACACCTCAAATTAGGGACACTTTGACTTTAATTTCTTTCTGCCTTAGTATAATATGTGGACAATAATGGACAATAATACTCCTATTGTGAAGGCTATTGTCAAGATAAATAAATTAATGCTTGAAAAGCCCTTAGGAAGTACAGCAATGAGTGTCACAAAAAAGCCCAGAAGGAAATGAATTATTTCATCTTCATATCAAGGTTTCAATAGTACTCAGTAAGGCAGGCCTGGGGCCACATGCTGCAGAGAAAGGGTGAACCAAAATATTGAATAGCTCCTCGTTAAGTGAACACCATTCATCCAGTGCAGCAAGTGAGACAGTGGTCCTGTGGAAAATTGGGATGTGAATGGATAATTAAAGATTATATCATAATGCATACACACAATAGGGGTGAAAAGTTTATAGTGGTGGCCTTAATTCTGGCATTTCGTAACTTATGAATGCATGACTCTGCAGCCTCAGTAGGGTTGTCTCATTTTTAACACCATTTTTTATGTGTAACTATATTTGTGTTGCTTAAATTGTAATCTGCTCATTTCTGATACTAGGTTTGTTTGTGTGATGCTTTTCTTGCTCTCCTCCCCTATATTTGGAACACTTTGTCCAGATATACAAATCTTTGCAGTCTGACCTGGAGGAAGAGTAGGAGTTTGTATAATTTATATTAGTGCAGTAATTTTTTGGCCCAGATGCCAGAAACATCCCCAAGGGTATTTAACATTCATTCAGAAAATATAGCTGTTACTCTGCAACTTAAGGTCAGGACAAAAGTACCAACTTGCAGCCAAGAGAACATGCTGCAGCTCTTGTCTGGGAGGTGGCAGCCATGGGTGGCTGGTGCAGCACTGAGCAGGCTGCCTTCAGAAACAGTGTGGGGCACAGTCTGGACAGTCTGAGCAGCCTTCTCTGACACACAGTATGCAGGAACCAGGCTGAATCAGGGCCATCAAAAAGTACACTTGTGGACTCAAGATGGGACAAGAGTCCCTCTGGCTTCCTCTGACTCTGGTTGCTTGATAAAACAGATCACTTAATCTCTTCTTTTCTGCCACCTACTCCTAAGCAGATCATGTGCTGTACATGGGATCACTGCTGCTGTTGAGGATCATTTGTTTCTCCACTTTGGGCACCCAGTTCTGAAGTGGAATGAAATTTATTTATAAACCTAACATGTGCTACACATTGTATACAGCCAAGCCCAAAGACCACCAGAGAGAAACTAAAACTAGATATGAAGGGGGAAGG
>VZRW01003507.1:0-10489 GCA_013398125.1 Aegotheles bennettii
TGTGATTCTGTGATATTTATATGTATTTCAGAGTATATGGTTAAGCAGAAATATATTCTCTTTCTCTGTATAAAAAATAATAATCTTAAGAAACAAGAATGAAAACAGCCTTTGGTAAATACTGCAAAAGCTGAAGGCTGGATTTTCACAAGAAGTCAGCACCCCTAAACTCTCTTTCACAAAACATTCTTTTTACAGCTGCTGTGCATTGGGTATATGGGAATCTTGCCATAAGAACTTTTATTTCCAATTGTAAAATTCTATATATATGTGTGAGCATAGTGCAACAGTTATAAAAGCAAAGCAGAAACTTCAGGAAATTAGTTCAAACTCTTACAAGAGACTATTTACTAAGAGTACAATTTTAAGTTCATAGTGCCTACATGTAATAAACCTACTGTGAAAATTAATTTTCTAAAACAAATACAAATTTTACACTGTGTATGTCTAAGATTCATTGCGGAGAAGTAGGTTAGATTGTCCAGATTAAGAACTCATGTACTGCCTCTGGTTCTGCACTCATAGATGAGGGCTGGAGTATCAAATGATGCTGTGTAATATGCATTTAGTGGCTCAGACTGATGCTAGACCAAGTTTCTTAGAGGTTTTATAGTGTGCATGTCAATGCTCTCTCATTTATACTGTTGATTTTATGTTTCTATAATTTGAACAAAGTTTTGTCCAAATGGTTAAACCTTTTCTCTTTAGCATAAATACCCAGTAGTTACAACCTTTGTAACTTTCAACATTTACCACTCCAAGAAAAGGCCTAGCATCTTAACATCTTACTAAAGGCTTACCATCAACAGAGAAAAGTCTTTGTGATTAAAATGTTTTTACTGATATTCAACAATTTTAGAAGATTTATTAGAGATCTTTTGAACATACCTCATGGTTTAATATATAAATATATTCTAAAAAGCATAAATCTAGCTAAACAAGATCAATATAATTCAATGCTTATTCTGTTATTTTATATTTTTATGTGAGTTTTCAGCATATTTTTGTTCATCTCTTTTCTAAAGACATACAAAACATTATGAATCTTGAGCTACACTATCTCTGAGAGCTGAAGGCAAACAAATCAGCTAACTCTTATGCTCCTAAGCAAAGATTTCCAGAGAACCCCTCCCAAACCTACATTAGAAATATTCTTCATAAACCAAAGGCAGGTCCCTAGAGTCACATAAGGAGAGAACAGGCTTGTCATGCCATTAATTTAGCTCTTTCTCCTTACCTCATTAGTTATGTCACAGAAACAGTAATTTAATTGCACTGCCCATCAACAATAGTTATGGACTTGGGTGGAAAAGGAACCTTGAGTTAAAGAAAAATTAATGGAAAACATGTATCTTCATATTGAGAATCTTCAGTTCTTTTCCAGGACCCTATTAGCAGAATTATCTGAAACAAACAAAACCTAGGACACAACAGAGGAAGTAGGTGAGGACTTTAGTTGAGACAGTGCTTTAAGAAAAGCTTTCTGGGAAAGAGGTGCTTTTAGCTCAGCTGATGAACCAGATATCCCAAAGATACCTACTGTTCTCCTGCACTTGGGCGGAGGATATTTCATAAGAGGAGCTCAGTTCCTGCAGTGGAGAGAAAAGCAGCATTCAGTGGCCAGCATTTGTAGGGACTAAAATTAAATCCTTCTGGATGAAACTGGTTAGACTATGGCCAGCTCAGGCTTACCACCTTCTTAGCAGCAGTAGGAGAAACAGTATGGACACCTGGCCAGGTCCCAGGCATCCAGAAAAAAGAAATACCAGAGCCAGCTTTTGGACAAAGAACCATGGTTAAAGACCACCATGTAACTGAAAATGTTGTACAAGGACTGGGAAGACACTGGGCTTAGGAAGACAGAAGTAGAGTCTTCAAATACAGAATATCACTTTCCTTATTTGAGAATCCCCCACTGATAAGTTATAGGCATGCCTCATGCTCTGCTCTTAAAATATGTCTATGTATAAAATTGCAGCCTCATATTTCAATCCCCTGTCAACTGTCTCTGCCCTTACACAAGTACTGAAATCCAGAACCTGTTTGTAATGCAGACATGAGGAACCTCTTCACAAAATTTCCCTCAAAGATGCAGAAAGCTTTAGACATTTACACCCAAAATGAAGACAGCAAGGGAGAAGATCTAGTGTGTCTATTTCTCACTAGCTTTATGTTCTGTTTTCCTTCAAGCAGTGAAAAACTGTGTTATGTATGCTTCTCTTCTCTCATTTCTTGTTTGCCATATTAAACAAAAATAAAAATCAAATATAGGTGTTAAAAGAAAGGCAGAAAAAGGTAAAAGTAGTAAAGGTTACCCAAAACAAGGTAGTCCCCCAAGAATATAACTATCTCACAATAAACCTGGACATCTACCAGCTGAAGGGTTAACAAATTTGTTTCTAGCCTTACTTTTCTTAAACAGAAGTTCCACACTTCATAAAATAGGGGCTAGAAAAAGGGAGGAGGCAGAGAATGAACTTTGGTCCAATATGGAATTTTTAAAGGCATTTCCTTCTCCCTGAGAGCCAAAAGCTTTGATCACTTAAGTCTTTGCTTTTTTTAATACATATTCATCTTGTATCTTTTGCCAAACTAAATGAATCCAGCCTTTGAAAACCTTTTTTTTAAAAAAAAAAATAATCATAATTTTCCCAGTCATACTTGAAGTCTGACTTTTTTCCAAGAATGTCAACAAAAATGTATATGGATTTCTCCCTTTACAATGAATTCTTATTAACCATTCAGATGTGTGTGACAACAGTAAGCTAGTGTTACAGAACTTAAACTTTCAGATCTAAATAAATTCATTTTACTCAATAATTAGGGGAAAAAGCACTCATTTCTTCTGAAATGGTGTTCCTGTTTTCCTTATTCTGATTTTTTGGTTGGTTTGTTTGTTTGTTTGTTTGTTTTTGGTTGGTTGGTTTGGGGTTTTTTTGCGGGGTTGTTTTTTTGTTTGGTTGAGTTTTTTTAATTTGCCAAATATAATATAGCTGTTGACCCTGAAATTCAAATACTGCATAGCAGTATAGAATAATATTATCAAATTTTTAAGAAATACTTTCTAAAATTGCATTTGGGAATGTTTTTCTTAATAAGTAACTTAAAGTTGATCATGTTTCTGAAGAATATTCCAGTGTTCTGACAATGCAGATGTTTGATATACCTTAATTTTCCTTTATGTGAAGTCCTGAAAAGAGGGATAAATTATTCAGGAACATGGACTCACAAATGAAACATTTCTTTCACTCCTGAAGAGCTATAAGATATTTTTTAAATCAAAATGTGTAAAAAATTGTTTTTTTAAAAAAACAAATATGATAAATATGTTGAAAAATCAGAATATTCTTACTTCCCAAATGACAGTGTAGCTCAGAAGGCCTTGCTATAAGAAAGGGAGAAATTTCTCATCCATTGCAATAGAGCTATACATCTGCTGAGCTACCTGAACTAAAAAATTTAGAAGGAAAAATTAATTTCACAAAAAAATATGAAAGAAATTTTTGTCTGAAGGTCCAGACTAATGTATTTCTGATTTTTCTATATTCTATATATACATACATTACACACTGATAGCACTTTTCTCACTCTGCTTTCTCATCTCCAACTTCATGACTCTTACATTTAAGAAAAACAATCTAGAATAAAATTCGCCAGTTTTAGGAGGCATATCAGAAGGCAGGTGGAAAAACGGAACAACAGAAGAGTACTGATAAATTATGGAGGATGTGATAAAAAATTCTTGCTCAGTAGGGCCCCACCTTTATGTGTGTGTTGTCTGTTCACTGTAGAAATGACCTTTAGTAAACCATCAATAGTAGCCAACTGGATTGCAATGTGGGAAGAAACAGCTAAATCAGTTAAATGCTCCAAAGAAAAAAACAATCTTAGATGTCCAAAAAAACTCAAAATTAAAGCAGCATTAGATGATTCCCATTGAATATCAAGGAAGATCCTCATGTAGGTGAGGATTCCTGATGCAGACACCACTTATGAGAAGAGAAGGAAACCGGTCCATCACTTTGTGGTTCTAGCATAGGAAAGGTACCCATCCTAGAGGACAAATGGGAATTTCTCTTTTGCAATGTGAAATGCAATGCCCAATCTTTTTCAGCTGTTTATTCACTTCAATTCCAAAACATTAATGGAATTAAAATTATGGTTTATTATTTTCTCTTATTCTCTTCTTTGCCTAGAAATTGTGTTTTATCTGCTTTAACCAATGTTTGCTCTGTCTTGAGAAATTCAGCTGTGTCCCAAGTGACTGTTCCAACAAATGCAGTATTTTGTCTTTTACAAGCTCAAATAATAAAGATCATTTCTTTCCTTCTCTGCTATATACCTGGTTAGTTTATTCACTGTATATCTCATAGTAAAAGTCAAAATATATAAAATTTATCAGATTCTCAGTAAAATGAGAGTAAATCATGTCTTTTTGAAGGCTACATAGTCCTGCTTGCCAAGAAAAGCTCTGAAGGTCTGTTACACTACAACTTCTGGTAATCTTTTAATTCAAGCTTTCATCAGAAACAAAGGCATTGAAGTCAAGGAGGAACTTCCTGGTAATAAATAGTAAATAATTATAATATTAAAAATTGTAATAATTAAAAAACAACAACAAATTAAATTTACTACTACTAACACCACTAACTAGGTAATATATGGGACACGAGTTCTTAGTACTATAGAGCTACTTCAAACATGACAAGAAAGAAAAATACAACAGATTATGTATGTAATTAATAATGTAAATTCTCGATCTCATATATTTATATGCATCAAAAAGATGTACTTTCCAGAGCTTTTGAAATGCAAGCAGTAATTCAAAGTACAGTCTGTAAAAAGACAACATTTGACTACAGTAGAAGTACCAAGCCTGAAGTCATGACAGAACTAGACTCATACACACAACAGGGATACTTCAGCATCCAGATCTTAGGAAACCTGGCAGTACAAAGCCAGAAGTTTTGAGAGCTATTGTAAGAGATACAGAGACAGTTGTGTTCTCTTCTTTTCAAGCTCTTGCATGCCGTTTTTTCTTTCAGCACCTCAGACCTGCAGGAAATGTGGCCCCTGCTATATCATGTGCATCATACACATGATGAAAAATAACAACGAGAAGGAAAAAGCAAAACACAAGCTGATTTATAGACAACTTCCATTTCTGACTGAAAGCATACACTCAGATCTTCAGCAAAACAGGATACATACTACTTGCCTTTTAACTATAAGGCCCAAGTAGTCCAGACTTTTCAGCAGGGATAAAATGCTGCAGGTTCTCACTAAAACAACAGATTGAATGTCTCTCTCAAACCCCTTCTTGCTGTTAATCATGAGAAAGTAAGTGTATTTTCTGGTCATGACAAAGGTAGCTGAACAAATGCCAAATACCATTAAGAGTTGTTTCAAAATCTCCAATCCTCCTGAGATTTCAGTAGTTCTGTAGGCACCAAGATGTTATGAAACTGAAATGTTTCTCATGACAGCACCCCACATTCTAGGCACTCGGTTAAAAAGACCTGATTAGCAATAATCTGTGATATTTTCCCAAAAATTAAAGTTGTCCTCAGAATGTATAAAATGACTAAAAATGGAAGTCACGTTTACTTTTCAACAGTGGTGTTGCAAAAAAACATAATAATACATCTTGGTTGTACTTGCCACTTCACATTAAAAAACAAAACAAAACAAAACTACAAACAAAAACAAACCACAATAAAAAACCCTCACCCTTGCACAATGAATAACCCATTACTTACAGGAAAATAACTATAAACTTGACAGTTATTCTTATTCTTATTCTTATTCTTATTCTTATTCTTATTCTTATTCTTTCCATGTTCTTTTGTATACTAAATGTGACTCTTTTGGAGAAGAATGGTTTGCAGGGAAAGCGAAAATGAACTGCATGTTCAATGTTTTATGACTATGATGTCATGACCCTACTGTGCTGAGGCCAACTTTTGTATTACAACAATTACTTATTCTTGCTAAGCATCAAGTAACACTGGAAAGATAACAGACATACAGAAGATTTTCTAATTCTCCTCATGTTTCCAAAAACAGGCAAGGCAGTGATGGATGATGGAAACTAAAAGTAAACTGTCCTTTTAAATTCTTATCAAGGTAATTGTTTTTTCCAAAATCTGTTCCCCTTAGCTTACTGTGTTTTCATTGAAATATTTATGGGTGTTCACTCACTGCAGAGCAGCTGTACTTTGTCACAGTTTGATGAAGCAGACCTGCTTTGACAGGGAACAGTGTTACTATGGGCTGTCATTAATATACGCTGAACCAGAGCAGGACATCGGTCACTTTCTGAGCCTATGCCCTTTAAAAATATTCCCGTGTGTTTGAAATTAGTTAGGGGGCTGACTCTTATGGCAGCAAAGGTTATGAAAGGCTGTTTTCCAGACAGAGGTTGTTGTTTTTCTCCTGCTGCACAATTAAGACTCAATCTTAGCATGTTTAATAATGATACAGTCAAACAGTAGGCTCCTGTACATATATATTCAAAAACACCTTAAATTGAAGAGTTTATCTGCCTTTCTTTGCTAAAATTGTATGTGCTTTAGATCCAGAGGGCCACAGAATGCAGTTGTTTAGCTTTTAGCAATGACAAGTAACAGAAGCCTTGGGAAGCACAGAAGATTTCTGAAATACCATTTTAGCTGCTTTAGTGGTTAGAGTGCACTGAATATGGGGAAGGATTTGACCCCTGCTGATTTCATTGTGCTAATTGTTTCTTTAAGAAGTTAGGTTAGTTAAGTATTCCCCTCCAAGATCTGTAAGTATTTGCCCAATTAATGCACTATCAGCAAGAGATACATTCATTTGTGCATGATAGGGGTGTAACCTACACCTTACTGGGAGAAATCACCATGGCCTTCATGAACATGTGGTGTGACATACCACACATACATCAGACTATCACACCTCTGTTTGTTCTTCTACATCAGATGGTAACTTAGGTATCAAACTAACTGCCTGTATCTCATAATTACAAGTAGCTGGCTTTATGAACAATAGTGGAATAATGCATAGCAAACATCCTCAATCAGATACAGCATTAAGGACTACTCATAATATAATGCTATAACACTAGGGAATATGCTGGATTCATGACTAGAACTGAATAAATACAACTTTGTAACTTTGTAACTTCATAAACAACACATTTCTGTAGGCTGTCTCTGTTGTTGTAGTGACATTAAAATTGTAGTGCTTTCTTTAAAATCCTTGGATACAAAAGGTAAAAAATAAACAAAGTGCAGAGTAAAGTGCTAGAGTCTAACAGAAAGATCTATGGGATTACTAATTTATTAATCAAACCACATTTTACGGTTTATGTGTCTCAGGAACTTAAAGTAAGCCTTGAAACTGTAGCATAAAATGCGGGTTCCACAATCTAAACTGACCAGGTGACTCTGATGTCCTCATAGTACTATCCTGTGGTGGACAAGAGCATTCTAAGAAAACAAGAATAAACCAAACTTCTACTGCTAACATAAGCCACTGTTTTTTGTCCAAGTTATCCTGTCGTTACAGTCTGCCTGTTCATTGAATTACCAAGAAAGGCAACTGAGTTAATACTAAGTACCAGATGCACAGTCAAGAGTAGCCGCAGTTTACTCATGTGATATTTTGTTACAAAACAATTTAAAGACACAATAAACCCTTCCATTTTAATTTGTTATAAAATTGGAGGGAATTTAAAATATATCAGACTAGGACAAGCTGTACTTGTGAAGCTATCAAAGTTAAGGCACATCCAACACATTTCAGCTTTCATCCTTCTACATACATGGTGTATCAGCAACATGAAAACATAAAGTGATCAAATCAGTTGCTCTTGTACATCAGCATTGATACATATGCATTTTAAAGAAGAAGATAAGGAGAGAATAGAGTCAAAAAAGTTGACTCTGCAAAGAGCTTTCACACTGAGTTACAATCAGTAGGATTATTCACGTGGCTAAATGCAACTCATGTTACAAATTACGATTTAAATTAGGAAAATGTCAGGACTTGCTAACACACCAGATGAGAAAAAGGCTAGATGAAAGTGAGGAATCTAAAATTATGCAGTCTTCAAGTAAGGCAGCATAGAATGTTGGTACAATAAAAAGTCTGTTTAAAGTGAAAATTATTAGATGACTCTCAAATTCCATAGCTGCACATAAACCATAACCAATTACAGTCAAACTATATCTCCATATTATTTATTTAACACAGATGTGTTAAAAAGCAAGCCTAACATCTAGTTCCCTCCAGTGGAAGGAAATTAGAGTTTGATCCAAACACCAAATGTAATCTAATTTTTCCAGTACTGACTCAACTGCAGACATAAACTTACAAAGTAATTTGATTTCATGATACTTTTACCACTTGGGAATGAAACGGTCTGATAGCAGCTTCCAGGAATTCAGCATAACTAAAGCCAGGTAGAACCAGGATGTTGGCATGAGCTCCAATTATACGTGAAATTTCATTCAGATTCAGATTCAGAACCTTCAAGTTCATCTCCAATATTTCTACTATTTCTGCTATTAAATACACAAGAGGAACAGACCTGAATAGAAACACAGGATGTTATATGGAATTGCACTTTTTAACAGTATTTACTGTTGCAAATGAAGAACAACATAAATGCTTTGTTTACATAATGAAGGAAAACAAAAGAGAATCAAAAGGAGGGCCTTATGCACACTACTTGAAAAGAGCAGTCAAAGTCTATCAGTTACAGAGTATCTAGACTTACAAGTATCTATACTCTACACAGGAGTGAAATTCTGTATTGCTGGTTCAGTACAGAATTATACTTTCCTGTGTCCACCCTATTACAAACAGAAAGGCTACAAATCTTTTCACCATTGTCCAGGAAACTAGTTGAAAATTCCTGTCTCTAAATTTTCCATCACCAGCATTTGTTTACACAAGGAGGTTCCCTTTATAAGCAGATAGTGTAGCTTAGCGTTGCTAAAACACACTGACCTCTGATGTCAATTGCTTTCTAGAGTTTACTAGACTCAAGCCTCATTGGAATCCAGCACATTCTCATTCTCATTCACTGTTGACTGTAGTGAAGGAATGTTTGCAATATGAAGGAACAAGCAAGCAGATAAAAGTAGTAGTCATAGACAATAATATGATTGCATAGCACTCTCTGCATTTATTTTTAATTTCCCATCCAAAATTCAGTTGTGGTCTTCAACAACATATGCCACCCATGATCACAGTTGCTAAGAGATGTAAATATGTAACAGATCAGTCATCATCTCTCTGCTAATGGAGAATTACTGCATACAATATGTTTTCTAGTATTTAGCCAGTTCAGTGTTATGATTTCCAAGAAATGGAACCTCCCTTGAGAAACATCTGATGGTACAATGCATTACACTGGCCTTAAAAAAAAAAAAAAAATTAAAAAAAAATAAAAAATGTGAAAAGCTTGATTGAGTTTACTGTTCTTTATTATTTTACTATACTCCTTACTACATTATTTTACTATACCACTTACTATCAGTGATTCTGACACCACGTAAATACATGTAAGTATTTCTGTGCTTGCACCTTCCTATGTCATCATCATTTCCTCAAAATATTCACATTTAACCAATCCTCTTTATGGACTAGTACACATATACACAGAGTCTGATCCTTTTTGTTGCTTTTCTCCAAGCTCCTCAATTCATTAACCACTCTATAAATGGCAAATTCACATCTGCAACAACCTAGAAAAATGTTTTCCTTTCTCACAGATTGTTTTACACAAAGCTGTTTCTATGCAGTCTGCTTACCAGCCCAGCCCTTCTCAAGAACAATCAGAGACCTTTTCTTAAGAAGCTGCATTGTCTTAAACAGGTTTTACCTCCCCTGTCGTAACCCCATTTTCTCAGTATGTCTATGGCAGCAGTTTATCTGCTCATGTAACTGGGCTAAAAATAACCCAGCAAAAGAGAAAAAGACAGAGTTATTTTTGTTGAAAATCAGTTTTCCAATCCAGTTCAGTACATGGGTGCACACCCTGTTGTATCACTTGATTGATGGAATCTCTGGAGGTTCTGTCAGCAGTCCTGGTTATCAGGTGAGGTCCCAGATGACTGGAAACTTGCTAATGTGACACCCATCTACAAGAAGGGTAGGAAGGAGGATCCAAGGAACTACAGGCCTGTCAGCCTGACCTCGGTGCCAGGGAAGATTATGGAAATGTTCATCTTGGGGGAGATCACGCAGCAAGTGCAGGACAACAGGGGGATCAGCTCCACCCAGCATGGGTTCACAAAGGGCAAGTTCTGTTTAACCAACCTGTTGTCCTTCTATGATCAGGTGACCCACCTAGTGGATGAGGGAAAAGCAGTGGATGTTGTCTTCCTGGATTTCAGGAAGGCATTTGACACTGTCCCCCACAGCATTCTGCTGCAGAAGTTGGTGGCTCATGGTCTAGACAGGTGGACTCTTCACTGGGTTAAAAACTGGCTGGATGGCC
>VZRW01003508.1:904-55910 GCA_013398125.1 Aegotheles bennettii
ATGCGGGGGAGGGATGCGCGGGGGGCACAGTGCGCAGGCGCTGCGCTGCGGGGCACGGTCGCTAGTTGGCGACGAGGCTCCGCCGTGGCGCGTGTGGCTCCGCGACGGGGCGGTCCCGGGCACTCCCGCACCCCGGGACTGACCCCCCGCACCCTCGGACCTGGCACCCCCCGGGATGATACCCCCGTCCCCTGAACGCTCCCGGCCCACTGCAAGGTTCCTACCTCTGCCCGCTGCCGAACCGACCCCTCGGGGCTCCCCCGCCTGTACAGCCCTGGGGGTGTCACACGGTCACTCCTCACCCGTGGCTGCATTCCCGGAGCCCTGCAGGACGGGTGTTCCTGCACGGGCAGGTAGACCCCCGCCGTGGCTGCCTGCCCCGGCCTGCAAGCCCTCCTGGAGTGATGGGGCTCTGCCTCCCTGCAGCACGATGCTCGTTTCCAGGTTCACCGGCTTTAAATTCCCTTTAAATTCCCGTTCAGGGTCTGCTCCCAGCCCTGCCAAGCACCCATTTCTCTAATCATGGAATCCCATCGCGGTGGGGGTTGGTCCCCTCTGGAGATCACCCAGTGCAATCCCTTGCTCAGGCAGGGTCACCCAGAGCGGGTGGCACAGGATCGCATCCGGGAGGGATTTGAATGTTAACAGAGAAGGAGGCTCCACACCTTCTCTGGGCAGCCTCTTCCAGTGCTTCCTTTTTATACTGGGAGCAACCAGTTGGGAAAGGCATCTAATAACATCACCTTGGTGTCCTCAAAGCAACACACAAATGCTTCCCAAAGTACCCTGAGTCAGCCACCGAGACCGGGTCTTCCCACCGGCACAGGGTGCTGTGTCCTGCTCCATCCCCAAAAGCCACTCTCTCCAGCACCCTCTGTCCTCCCACCCTGACTTGTCCTTGTCCTTGTCTCCAGGACAATGGGATGCAGACTCCCCCCTATAACCCATTGCCCTGCACTCCACAGGTGCAAAGCCACTTGCTGACTTGCCACGATATGAAATGCAACCCAAAACACAGAGCAGTGGCAACACCACCCCCCCTGGCCCCAAATCGACCCCGGGAGGTGTAGACCCAAGCAAAGCAACCCAGCAGCTGTTTTATGAAGAGGTGTTCAAAGCCATCCCGGAGCTGCAGGGACCCATGGCACTGGTGATCCCTGTGTCCTTGTGGGAATTCATTTTCATTTCAATGATCCTTTCCAGCACAAGATTCAGAGTCTCAAACAGGGCTCAACCCTCACACCGCTCCCGTCTTCTGCAAACCATCAACACGTGGGGATTATTCCCACCCTCCCTGCACTCCAGAGGGGGTCAATAGAGTGTAAGACCAGGATTTGCATGGGTCTCTTTTGGAAGAGGTCTCTTTATTTGCAAGCTACTGCTCCCATCGCGGGGAGGTCAGCGGCTCTTTAAATCATCACTCGCTGGGATTACTCCCCTTAAAGGCTCCCTCTGTTAGTTTGTAATTCGTTTGAGCTGGTATTTAGTAGCAGAGCCACTCGTTTCCACGGCAAGGAAGGGAGCGCAGAGGCTCGTAGGAAGCTTTCTATTAAAAATTCATCGCAAACTCTGCCTCCAACCTCTCAGGAGCATGGCGCGCAGTAGGGCCAGGCGGGTGTCTGGATCTATTTTGTAGTTAAGGGAAGGGGATCTGAGAGCAGCATGCAGGGAGGGAACGTGCTATTCATTCATAAATCAAACAACAGATGCTGGGTCCAATGGGGTGCAGGGTGGTGACAATTTTTAACCCCTGAGTGGCACCGCTAAAACGGGCTCCCCTGGGGCAATCACGGGCGCTGCAGGCAGGGGCTCCTGCGGGAGGAAGCTGCGGGGCTCTGGAGAAGAAATAAGGGGAAACTGGGCAGGGGGAGGGAAAGGCAGTGGCTGCCCCAGACAGAACTCAGGGGGAAGGCTGTGCTCAGGCGAGGGACCAGCCGTGGGACCAAGCTGTTGACAGCTCTGCTCGGGGGCTGCTGCGCCCCAGGGTTGGGCAATACCCGCAGCGGGGGAAACCCTGCTCGGCACCGCTGCCAGGGCTGCAGGGTGACAGCAAATCCTGAGCCGGCACAGCCATTAACCCCACGCGAACCACAAATTCACCTCGCTGTCTGCATCTGCTGCCCTGGTGCCTGGTGGCCGGCATCCTTGCTTGGGGCAGCAAGAGAAGGAAGAGGAAGGCTTTAGCAAGAGTTTCAGATCCTGGCATGAAGTGCTGCCCCCTGGGAAAATCACACGACATTCCCACCTGGGACCAGGTTTCATTCACCATCACATGAAGGACTAGAAATGGCCAAGGCTAGAGAAGTAGTTGCTGACTCTCCCTATAACTTTCAGGGCTTGCTTGTGCTCCCAGTTCTCCCCACTTCATACCAGTGCACTTAAGTACCAGTCCTCACTTCAATCAGCATCCCCACGGAGATGCTCCAGACGTGTGTGCAGCCCCACACACCCCCTCAGCCACCCAGGGAGCAGAGCAGTGAGCCCCAAGCGCACAGACCGGGGTGGATCAGGAGTGATTCTGCTGATGTTGGGGGATTTATCATCTCCCCAACCAGCACGTGAGGGGAGCCAGGATCCACTGCTCCCCTGGTCCCAGCCCTCCGCGGGCACCCTGCACTCTGGCGCAGCACAAGCACCCGAGCGTGCGCGGTGCCGATGGGATGAGCTGGGGTTTTCAAAAGCTGCAAAGTGACTTAGGAGCACGAGTGCCATTGACGTGGATCCTGTGGTTCTGAAGTCACGAAAGTGCCATTCTTCATTGTTCGGGACCGCGATTCTCCCTCCCCACAAGGGCCCGACAATGAGGAGCATGCTCAGGGCTCACATCCTCTGTGCTATTGATAGCACGGCCGAGCTTTTTGGAGCGTGGGTCCCATCTGCCACTTCCACTCCTTTTTAAAAGATCCTAATGACTGTCAGATCCTTTTAGTTCTTAATTAATTTCAGAGTTCAACTGCAAATAGGAAACAAGGCAGCTTTTGCCCTTACGCATATGAATATTACTGTTCCATTTAATGTGGTTACTGGAGGAATGCTGTTATTCATTCCTGCCTGCAATAAAAGCCACATGTTTTTAAAACTTTGCACTTGAAAAAACTTTTAGGAAAGAAATCAAGTATGTTTTGTATGCATGGCATGAGATAAAAACTAGTCATAAATATTCAAAGAACAGTTAGAGCTTTATGCTTGATTTAAACAAGTGAACAGAGAAGTACGACGGTTGGAGTACGTGGAGAATGAAAGCCCAATGTGCCTTTAAGAATGTGCTTATGCAGAGAAAAGCAACTATTCATGCAAAGGTTATGGAGCACCTAAGGACATCCCATCTCCTCCAAAAATGCCCAAAGGTGGATAACACAACTGAAACATTGGGCTTTGTTCAGAGCTCTTCAAGTTCATGGGAGTTTCTCTCTCTTCGGGGGTTTTGGGGGGAGTTTTAGAGGGGTGTGATGCCTCGTGCTGGACCCTATGGGGAATGAGGACTTTTCTTGCTGGAGACATCTCCCACATGTTTGTTCCCCACCTTGGAAGGCCAATGGTGAGCATTTCATGGGGTACCTGAGACCCCTGGACAGACCTTCCCTGGAGCCCCCAGTGCCCGGTTCAGCCGAAACCACAAGGGAAGGGATTGCCTGCCAGGGCCCTTCAAAACCCAAAACGCGACAGGGGGAGAAATCAAAAAAATTCCAAAGGAAAGAAAAAGGGGAAACGTCTGGATGATGTAAAGAGGAACTGAAAGGCACATGACGACGAGAAAAGTACACCAGGGTGGACACAGAAATAGGCAATGTGATTTCTAATTTCGAGGAGAGGCTCTCGGAGGAGTTGCTGTCACGGAAGGGCTCCTGGGCAGAGCGCCGAGGGCCAGGGCGCAGGGAAATCCTCCTGCACGTGCTGAGCACAGCACTCTTGCAACACAGAAAAGCTGCAGAATGCTGTTTCTTATCTGGGAAAGTAGCCGTGCGTTGGCCAAACTGCCCCATCACTCATCCCCATCCATGGTGGGGTGGGAAGTTTCACCTCCTGTCCCCTGAATGTGCAGTGGGGTTTCCCAAAGAGCATTTTTCAACGTGGTTGCCCACACCTGACCCCTGGTATCAAACTCATGCTCAGTGCTCCCATGTTCCCTGAGGTTTGCAGGGCAGCAGGGAGCCCGCAGGGACCCTCGGGGTTGGGTCTTGCACTCACACACTGACCCTGTGGCTGGGGCAGGTGCCCAAGCCCTGGCAGGGTGCAGTGAGGCTGTGCTGGGCTCCGGCTGCCAGGTGATCCCATGGGAGAAGTCCAAGGCAAAGAGAGAGTGAACCCTGGGGACTCTGCCTGATCACTCGCCTACATCCCCATGAAGGGTGTTAGCAAACTTCTGCCAAAGGCTTCACTGTTCCCACTGTCTGTGGGGGCATAAACTGGTGTTTGTGTCCCCCAGGAGGGCAGGGGGGGGCTGGCAGCTGCCTGCAATGGGTGCTGGCGTTAGACAGGGAACTCCAATTTCCCTTTTGGTTCAGGTCTGATAGGGCATCTCACAGTCACGTATCAGCCAGAGCAGCTTTACAGGCAAGTGCAAACACTCTGTATCCATTTAACTTCCCCATGGGACATCAGCATGGCAAAGGGAACCCAGCCTGGTCACCCCGCTGATTTGAGAGCCCCGGACACCCCCATAACCAGGCAGCCCACAGATGTGTTTTCCATGGTGGCCTCGTGCTTCGCTAGGGTCCTGCTCTGAAGAGGATGAGGGGGCTGTGCCACCTCACTCTGGCTGACCACAGGGCAGCAGAGATGTCTCACAGCAGCTTTACTAAATTTCCAACCCCTTCCTGGAATATCCTCTCAGTTGCACGTCTCGGTGGCCGGCTGTGACACCGGCATGGGCATCTCCTCCCGTCCTGCCTCAGCCCCAGTGCTTTCCCCATCTTCCCCCCGAGGTGGTTGCCCCATTTCTCCTGCCCGGGCTGAGCCCTGGTGGCGGTGGAGCTGGCGGGTTGGGAGTGAGGCAGATCACAGGAGGTGCTTTATAAATGCGTGGTTTATAAAGGTGCTTAATCCAGCAGCTTTCATCCACGCGAGGGTTTTCCCCACCTGTCTGCAGGCAGAGCAGCTTTGCAGAGCAGCGCCAGCACTGGGTGCCTGATGAGTTGTTCTCCATCAAGAGAACGGTTTGGAAAAGCCCCCAGAACTGGTATGAAATCACACACAGCTCATTAGCTCTGCCCTACAGCTCCAGGCAGCAGATACAGGTGAGGGTCAGGTGCTGGCATCACACCCCAAACATTTCTGTCCGTGCAACTCATTGGCCCTTATCCACCAAAAATCAGTCCTGGGCAAGGTGTTTATCACCCCTATGTGATCAGTCCCTGATTTTGGCCAACTCTGCCAGACTTTGTGGCAACCCACGGAAGAAACAGTGAGGATCCTCCAGCAGCGACACGGAGCAACCTCAAACTCTGCTGTCAATGACTCACCCACGGCAAGTAACTCAGAGAAAACCAGCCTCTGGGTCTAGCTGCAAACTGTCCTGCAGGCCCACACCACTTTTTCCAGGTTCATTTGCTTTCTGCAATTATTCACTGCTTTCAGTTCTATGAATAACCCCGGGTGATTCTGCCCTGCAGCAGGGCTGGGGTTGGGCTGCTTTGCCTATGGAGGCTCCAGGTTGTGTTGCTCCTGCCCCATCCTCAGGTTATTCTTTCTGGTGCAAATGTTTTCTTTCATATTTGCCCTTCCATAAAGACTCTCATCGACGTGACTTTGCCCGACATCCTCACCCAATCAGCCTGGTGGTTGCAGAGTAGCTCCAGCAAAGCCCCCAAGGGGGTTGAGCCTGCGAATGCACCCAGCTCTTACGCATCCTTCAGACCCAGAGCAAACCCCCGCCTTGGAGGAATTAGTCACCAGCTAAAAACGACGCTGAAGGTACTTTTCTGGTTTCTGGCTATGAACTCAGACAAATCAAACATGATGTTATTTAGGGACCGCTGTTAAGTCACTGGTTGCTCCTCATCCATCTCCAGCAGCTTGGAAAGGGAACCGCGCCTGCTCGCCGCCATCAAAGCCCTGGCTCATCGGCATGAGCTCATTTTTCTTCTTTTTTTTTTGCAGAAGTTTCTTATAAAAGTTCATACGCAGGCAGGAGGTGCCTGTCTGCCTGGGTCAGCTGCTGACACCACGAGTGGGCTCCTTGCCCCAGCCCAGACAGCAGCCCGGGAAGTTGGAGCAGGTTGGGGCTGGAGACAAGAGAAATTGGAGAACTTGCCCAGACAAAACGGTAGCGGCTTTTGGTCTCGCCAGGCAGCCAGCTCTGAGGGGAGAGAGGGGATCTTATCTGCAAAATGCAACCTCAGCCACGTCCTGGGGTTTGAGCTGCTCCGTGTCTGCCTGACCCTCCAAAACTGGTGGTTTTCAAGAATGTCTGGGGAGACAAAGTGTGAATTCCCCATCTCGGGAGCGTATCCCAATGCCCCTGCTCTTGTTGGATGTCATGAGGGTATTTCATCTCCTCTGACACAGGGTGGGATGGTGAGACCAGGATGTGTAGGCACATATTCCTAGTAAATATGAGCAATGTTTTTGCATTTTAATAATATGCTCTACTGCTGTCTCAGACTAAATGAAGATGAACTCTGGCACCACAGCAGGAATGAGCCCCTGCAAACAACAGGAATAAAACACGTGCTGGTGGTGCCAGCTAGCACAGTTTGGGCTCAAAAGAGTTAACTAAAGTGGGAGCTGATCAGGAACTATCTCATTTGCATCTATTATCCCACTGACCTCCATCTGAAGGTGATAGGGAGAATTGCAGGATGGAGGACTCGAGACTGAACTTCCCAGCACCAGCTCCCAGCAACACCCTGATGCCAACCAAGGCATCCTGCTCCACCATGGAACAGCTCCATAATCCTGATCCAAACCCAGCCTTTCCTACAGCTGACTAACAGAGTCATATGGGCAAGAGAAAGCAGGGAGGGATTTCAGCAGCCCCTGGGTTTCCAGAGTGGGTCAAGGATCTGCTTATGATGGGTGAGAGCAGAGCAAACAGGGAGCAGAATGGTGATATTATGGGAAAACCCAAGTGGAGTGAAATTACTCCACTAACATGGAGTAAATTCAGGTCTGAAAGTCTTTGCCACTTCAAAGATCCCTGTTAGCTGCAGAGGTAGGGAAGGTTTGAAGCACACGCATGGGATCCAACTCCTATGGGAATGGGGCCACGATGCCAGTGGGTGCCCCACCACCCCGCTCAGGGACGAGGACTCAGGGCTGCTGCTATCCCCAGCCTGGCAATTTTGCTGAGTTTTATGGAAAAGAAAGAATGGTAGGCTTGCTCCTTTGGTGAGATTTTCCAATCCGACCCAGGGCTAATAAAAAAAGGTATTTAATTACAGGGCTGAAGGTAATTGGGGACAAAAGTCGCCAGTAAAACGCGGCACGGTGCAAAGGAGCCACAGAACAAGGGCTTAATTTTGGAACAGCACATCTGATTTCATCTTTATGTTGTCTGGCAGGCACTTTCCCTCTCCTAATGAGTGAAAATGGCCCAGCCCTTCGCCAGTCCCCACTAAGGAGTTTATTCCTGACTTCAGGTCACTGAAATCACAGCGCCATGCTCTGTCCTTAAATTATCTCCATGCAAATGCTTCCAGTTTAAAGGGCAATGGCACAGCCCGTGTCTGGCATTTAATATCTGCCAGGCTGCAAAGAAACAACCTCCCTGGCTCTTCCATGTGCCCTATCAATGAGTGGCCCTGCTCCCCACTCCAGCATCTTGCTGCTTGCTTGCACCCACCATCACCCAGCGGGGGATGCAGGGAGCAATATTCCTTTAAATATTTTGCAAGCAAGATGAACAGGGCTGGAAATCAGCAATTTTCATGGGAGTTTTTAGTCTTTGTAATTGTGTGTAGCTTCCTCCCCAGCTTTTTGGCTTCTCATTGGGAAAGAAATCACGCTCCAGCTGGGGATGTTCCTGTGACAGCCCCGGCAGCGGCTGGGCAGGAGGCGTGTGCAGGCTGCCACGCTGGTTGGGAAATGTGCTTCTCCCGGGAACAACCCGCATGTTCCCTCCAGAGATCACAAACCAACCACTCCAGTCACTGGCTGAGGTTTTCCTCCAAGCACCCTCCCCTCCAGCTGCGAGAGCAGCACTCTTTAACCATCCCCCATCTAACAGACACACCGACTCCGTGCTGTTGGCTCCATCCTGGGATGCTGGTGCTGTACCTGAAGGTTGGACTTGATGACCCTGGAGGTCCCTTCTAACCGTAATTATGATTCTGTGATTCTAAGCCACGTGGGAAACCTCTTGTAAAGCCCTGACTGAGATTTGTTAACACAACGAGCATCTTTTCACAACCAGCTCACCCCAACGGCGTGCGGAGAGTTTGCGACACCCTTTGTCTGTCTGTCTGTCTCCATGCCAGCCCCAGCCCTGGCTGGGACCCAGGAGGCTCAGAGAGTGCGAGCAGCCAGGGCAGACTCGGGTCCAGGGTTGTGCCTCTAACATAATTCCTACCATTTTGTTTTGATTTTTTTTAGAAGCTATTTTAACAAAAACCATGCTGGTCTTGTGAAATCACATCCCAATATAGCTGCCATAAACACACACACACACAGAGCGACTGGAAAAGAAACAATCACCCAGCCCCAGAGCCCTAAATCCCATCGAATTCCATCATTACTAGGAGAAAAGACACCTCCCGGCCAGGAGGATGCGGCGTCCCCTTGCCGACAGCTCGTGGTTACAAGGTCAAACCCCACCATGATGCCAAAGGCACTGGGGAAACCTCAGTGAGGGGGGGTTGCTGCCCCAGTTCCCCTGGCTGGTGCCTGCGGTGATTTGGGGCACTGCCAGCACGTCCCTCACCACCCGCTGCCCCTGAGCATAGCCATGAAGCTGGTGGCACCTTGGGGACACCAATCACTCGTGGGATGCTGCTTGTTGGGGTGATGGGACCATCTGGGGTGGCAGGAGGTCCCTTCCCAACCGTCACGGGGAGCTGCATCTCCCCAAGTGGAAATACAAACCCAGGAGCCTCTTATCCCTCCATCCAGGTCTTTATGGTGCCCTCCTGTATGACAAAAATTGTTGAAAAAAAAGCCCAATTTTCAGTGTCTCCCTTCCCAACTGAGGCCTTTTTTTTTTTTTAAATCTCTCCCTTCTCCTCCTATTTTGGTTGTTTTTATATTTTATTTTACAATAGCTTGGGTAATACGTTCCTCATGTTCCAAACACACTCGCTGCTTCCAGTGGGAATGGAAAATCATTGTTTCTTTTTATTTTCCCTTTTCTTTTGCTTTTTCAATCTGTTTATGTTATGGAAAATACCCCCAGATTGCAGACGCGTCGGCTGTCCTGCTTTCTTGAGAAAAAAAAAATGTAATAATTTTAAAAATTAAAACATTTTCAGAAAGACAAGAGGCGAGGAGGAGGAGGAGGAGGATAAGGCTGTGGCTGAAGGTTGTGCCTGGCACCCCACAAACCATCGTCGTGGCCAGCTTGGGTGTCACTTTAGGCTGTCAGTGCATCGTCATGATGGTCCACGCAGCACCCACTGCACTGGGGCCTCATCCTGCCCACTCAGAAGGATGCTGGTACCCTGCGTGGGACCTGGGTGCTCACTGTCCCCTCCTTTCCCACACGAGGGATGCCCAGGAGGGAGCTGCCCCCAGGGGTGCTTCTGCAAAGAGCCTCACCATCCCCCCCAGCCAGGAAACCACATCCAGCACGGGCACAGCAGCTGCCAGGGCAGCAAAGGGAAGGGGCAGAAATGGAGAGAAATTTTTCCAGACAAGGCAGGGAGCAGCAGCAGGTCTGGAGGATGAAGGGGGTTTTGTGTTTACCACCAAAAAGGCTGAAGCATCCGTGGTTTCAGCTGCTGCTAACTCGGGGGATGCTTCTATGTGCTCCAGCAAACACCAAGAGCCTACATGGAACCACAGGGACAGGAGTGGGGGCACCCCACTGACAACACACTGACCCCCCCCCGACAACACACAGCACATCCCCACCCTGAAAGGAAGCTCTTCCTTCACCTCCCTCTCCCTTCACCTGGACACCACCCCCGCAGCCACATTTTCTTCCCACCCTGGACATACCCAGCAGCAAAACTGTGCAGAATTGGGGAGGGAGGGGATGTGCCAGCTCAGGGCTCAGCCCCGGGTGCCCCTCACCACCCCCCCAATGCCTGGAAACCCCTCCCTTGGCAGGTTTTGCAATGTTCTCCCCTCCGTGGCTCAGCCTCCTTTGGGGAGTATTTACGGCGTGGCCCGTGGCTCGGGCTCGTCGCTTCGGATGGGAAGTGGCATTCTTGCTCCTAATGCCGACCATGTGTGGATCTGAGCCTGCAAACACACAGCTCATTCTTTGTTTCCCAAACCCGACGCGGCCAAAACAGTGGACTGCAAACACTGACGACATATCGGGGGAGATCAAGCTGAAGAAATCATCATGAATTAAAGAGCTCAGCACAGGGGAACGCCACTGCCTCTCTACCCCTATTAGATCATAACAAGGTGATGAGAGACAATGGATTTATACTCGTTCCCACCCACACACGCACACAAATATAGTAAAAAAATTTTAAAAAGACAAAAAAAAAAAAGACATGCCCCCAGTCAGCGGGGTGCCCTTGGAAAAGGCAAAGCCACTGACAGTCGATCAGGAGCCGGCAAGCTCAGAGTGCACGAGGCTTCCCTGGAAGGGGAGGATGAATGGAGACAAACCAGATTTCGTGGCCACGTGGTGCTGTGTGCCAGCCCCTGTCCCCATGTCCTTTGTCCCCCAGAAGCTGGGGGGCAATGAGGGGTTGCTCAAGGGTAGGGCGGTGCAGGGACCGGGGGTGCTGGGTGGGAGCAGGCACCAGCTGAGCTGTGACCATGGGAGAGCTGCTGGGTGTGCAACACTTACGGGTGTGCAAACATCCATGGGGATGGCAATGCTCATGGACATGCAAACATCCACAGGTACTGCAATGCTCACGGGTGTGCAAACATCCATGGGGATGGCAATGCTCATGGACATGCAAACATCCACAGGTACTGCAATGCTCATGGGTGTGCAAACATCCATGGGGATGGCAATGCTCATGGACATGCAAACATCCATGGGGATGGTGACGCTCATGGGTGTGCAAACATCCACGGGTACCATAATGCTCATGGGAGCACAAATATCCCCGGGGAGTGCAGTGCTCATGGATGTGCAGACCTCTCCGGGGGTGTCCCTCCTCTCCCCAGCCTTACTTCTTCCAGACACACAGGATGTATCCAGCTGCAGGCAGGGATGGGGATGATCCATGCACTCGTGTGTCCCACCCCAGACTCCTGGTGTGATGCACTGGTGGGGAGTTGAGTTACCTGTGTGTAAAACCACCTGACCCATCCCCTTGCATGCTACAGGATGAGACCAAAGCTCTGCCTCTAGGAAAAAGCCCCAGCAAAGCTGGGTGACACCTTACACACACACGGTGTCACCCAGTCCTGCTCACCCAGCCTCCACCAAGGCATTGCCCAGAGCACAGCCTGGCAGGAGGAGGAGAAAACGGCTTGAAATACTGTCAGGGTTACAGTTTTCTGTGGTTAGGAAGAAACACAGAAATCCATTAAAAGGAAGTTTGCCGAGCGGGAATCCTGCGGTGGCCAGTTACGGGAAGGGTGGAAAAAGAAACCTCTGCTTGGGGTGAGCCAGGGCCATCACCTCCACCCTGGCAGGCAAGGGAAGCCACTGGAGACCTGGGGGTGCAGTGAGGAGAGACACTGCACGAGGACATGGCCGGGGCACTGGGACACAACCAGGGCACCAGGACATGGCCGGGGCACTGGGACACAGCCAGGGCACCAGGACACGGCCAGGGCACCAGGGCAGTTTCCCTGCACCCTGGGATGCTCCAACCCCAGTAGCAGCCCGAGCCCACAGCTCCCAGTGCAGCAATTGTGAAACTGTGACTAACTGGTGTGGGTGGCAAACCAGGGAGAGACGTGGACTCACTGACCTTCCAGAGGAGAGCTGGTGGCCACCTGCAGAAGGCAACCAGCACCAGTACCATGAAGTTTCCTCCCACTCCTCCTCCAGCATCTGCTGGGGCAGAGCCAGGGCAAGTCCATTTCCATCAGAACTGCTGCCTTTCAAGAAGGGGGGGGGATTCCCCATGGGATCACCACTCATTGCTTCCCCTCTGAGGCAGACAATGTTCTTGGAGGGATTTCAGGCCCCCAGGAGCAGCTCCACAGGGACCCTCAAGTCCCCACACTCGCTGCTTTAGGCAGAGCCCTGCCTGTTCGTTAGGCTAATGAGGTGTCAGCAGGAACCCTCAGTCTGCCTGCACCCACATGGACCCCCCAATCGCTTTAGCAAAGCAGAGAAGATGCAGAGACAGGAGGAAATCGGCCACAATAAACTGGAGGGGAGGACCCAGAGAGCCCAGGAGAAGCAGCAAAGCAGGGACTAAAGCCCAGGATCAATCCCAGTTCCTTCAGAGCAGCACTGGGCACTGCATCGTGGCCAAACAGGGCTGAGAGTTCATACATTTGCAAAATAAAAAGTAAAATTCCCTCCTTGGATGCCAGGACTGAGGTTTGGTGCCTTTTGCATCCTGTGTGAGGGCACAAAGCTGCCTGGGGAAGGCGTTGGGGCTGCCCACGAGGGCACCAGCATGATGGAAAAAGAGGCAAAAAAAGTGAGATAACATAGTTCTGTTTTCACTGGGGAGCATGGGCAGACAGGGACAGCTTAGGAGCTGTTCCCGTGGGCTTTTACATTTATGAAAAACAAGGAAAAAGCATCAAACATCGGCAACCTGAGCTAGGGGGAGATGAACAAGCCCAGCATGGACACCCTGAGCAGAGGAGCCAGGCTGTGCCACCAGGAAGCCTTCGCAGGGCTTACCCTGAGGCAAAATAACACCCAACCCTCAGCCAAAAGATCTGAGAGCATCAGGAGTGGCCCCAGGGAGCATCACACCCTGTGGCCATCCCTGCAGATTTCCACTGAAGACACAGTGATGGCTGTTGAGAAACCAGCCCTGGTAGCCAACGGTAACCAAGAACTGACTCATGGATGGGACATTTGTGGTTTGATGACTTACAGGCAACTGGCTGCCACTGGGACAGCAGCTCCGGAGGTCCCAGGAGGGCTTGGTCAGACACAGGAGCTCAGATGGAGCCAAGCTGGCACTGGCCACCAAAAACGGGGTTTATATCCCTAAAACCATCAACTACAGGCAAATTCATTTCATCCTGCTCCAGATATTTTACTCAGATGCGAACCTGGTGCACGTGAGTGGGATTGGTGCTGCTTTCCCACGTGGGGCTCCTTTGCCCACCCCATTGGAAAGCAAAAAAATTCCCTCTTCTAAAAAAATTTTTAAAAAAAGCATTTCCAGACTCACTAGTGAATACCTTTGGGATTTTTCCTTTCATTCCTTAAATATTTGTGCAAACAAACACCCATTTTCATGGATGTGCCCAGAAAAGCAAGCAAAAACTATGAATGTGGCTGAATCCCCCAAAGCCATGAGGAATTTAAACCACCGTGGGTGAATGTTTTGCAGTACTCACCCAAATCTATCTGGGCAGGAGAAGACACACTGAGCTCCTTAAAGAAAACAAGGATTTCTTGTCCTAATACTAAACAAATGTTTCACCATTTGGCCCTATTCCATCCTTGGTGCAATCATTTAATTCTCCCCCATTTAATACAAAATTATGTCTGAAACAAAGATGTTTATTGCTTTTATGAGTTCCTATTTGTATGGAAATTGCATCCAAGACGTGATATTTCTCTTTCTCGCTCCCCTTTTTATTTTTAAATGAGCAAATCCAGTTAAACCCCGGCATTTCTTCATCTGGCTTGCGGAGGGAGAAGTATAGATTAAAAAGAACCATGCAAATGTTTTTTATAAACTTCTCTTATTTCCTTGCCATGGGACTGCCTTTAATTAGCTGCACGGAGTACAAAGGACGCATTTATAATGCCACCACCTCCAAGTGGAGGGCATGGAGATGAACGTGGTTGTTTTGCCTATTCGCCCTGTGCTCGGTGTATCCATGCTAGGGCCAGGGAAGCCAATCTGGATTTAACCTCCCAGCCTCATCCCCAGCTTTTTCTCTCCATCACCCTCTGCTCAGAAGACCACTCAAAGCCAGGGAGAAGTGGTGATGCAGGTTGACACCACCGATCCACCTCAAAAAGACACAAAACCTTGTGTGTTCTCCAAACCAGGCCAAAGTCTGCTCTGCAGTGATGGTTTTTCATGACCTGCTGTGCTTTGGTCTTTGGGTGGGGGTTTATGTTTACCCTCCCCTGATCTGCTTGGGCTCAGTGCAACGTGCTGAGCCATCATTCAGGACCTGGGTTCTCACGGCCCTGATCAGCTCAAGTTTTTTGCTTCTGTTTCACATCAGGAAGGGAAAAGGCAGGGTTTTGCAGAGCTCTGCTCAACGTCTTAGAAAGTGCCCAGCTCCTTCCCAAAAAAGTCTCGGCACATGGCTGGGACCCACAGTCCTGGCAGCTCCAAGCCCACGCCAGCCTACCCGGTTACCCTGGCTGCAGAGGAGTTTGGACAAGGGGACAGCAGTGGTGAAGTGAAGGTAGGTTCAGTTTTGGAAGCACCAGATTCTGCTGGGAGCAAGCAGAGGAGAAATCTGGGGAGAAGTGACCCCTCCCAAAAGCAGTTTGTCTGTCCCGAGGCAGCCAGGAGGGATGGGAGCATCATGTCCCAGGGTGAGCGGAGATGCTGGGAAGAGCAGCTCAACAACTTCATCACCCACGGAGATATGTATTTAGCAGAGCAGTGTATACAGTTGCTGTGTGTTTTCATATTTAGGGTATTATGTATAAAGTAACCATAAAAAATCCCAAGCCTGAATGCAGTCCTGATGTCCCTCTGTAAACCTGTTTCTCTTTAGAAGCAATTTATACTTCTTTGCTGCACCCGCCCGACAACTCATAGAAAAACATCAAATCTATCACAGCTCTGCTCAAGTCCTTACCCTTCCCAGCCCCATGATTGCGATGGAAAAGGGAAAAAAATAAATAGGAGGAAACCACCCGCCCAAGGTGGACAAACCCAGAGCTGGTAGAAAACCCCAGCGAGCAGCGGCGAGGAGCGAGGTGCCAGCAAAGCTGCATCAGAGCCTGCTGCTGGTTTGCTCCTTTGCAAAAAAAAATAAAAAATAAATGGAATAAATGCAAAACCCAACGACGTTTCCTGCTGCCGAGGAATGAAAGAGCCTGGTCTGTACTCACCACGCAGGAAAGCGGAGGAGTAGGTGGTGAAGGAGTCAAAGATGCTGTTGGAAGCCATCCTGTGTCCCAGCTCCCCTGGAGGAGCCGTTGGCTGAGCAAGAGGAGGAAGAGGAGGGATGGGAGCAGTGGCTGTGAGGAGGAGGAAGAGGAAAACCCCGCCGGCAGTGCAGGTAGCCTCTGGCTGGCTGGTGGTTCTGTGGTCGACACGGCAGAGCCACCAGCTCGGCATCCGCTGGGTGGGAGAGCGGCGTCACCTGATCCGTGGCGTCAAGGGGCCAGCGATATCGCCGTGGCTTTGGGGTGCTGGCCTTGGGGTTTTTTCCCCTCTCTCTTTTTTTTTTCTCACTAATAATTTTATGGTTTGTAGTTGGTGGCTCGTGGGAGGTTTGCTCGGACTCGCGGCTGAGTGACAGACAGGAGCAGAGGAGACATTTCCCTTTAATTAATTATATTGTTGCCTTAGAAGAAATGAAGAAGAGAGCCCGTAGATGCCTAATTGGGTGATTGAAGTAATAACCCATTTACATGCCGTGGTTTTCTCCTTTTAACTGCCTCTTCTCCCACATTCACCACTTGTCTGTAGCCTAATTCTGAGCTGTACACGGCTTCCCGACTCCCAGCTGGGTATGGGGACCGCGTGCCGAGGCTGTTTCCATATGTGTGGATGGGTGGTTCTTCTTCACAGAGATTTTATGTGAATTAGTATTAAGCAAAAATCCAAAGCACATGCGGCAGAATAAACAGCTCTGGCTGCGGAAGGGGGACCAGGGAAGGTGGAGAGGGCTGGTGAGGAGGAGGAGAAAGGCAGCGGGTATGGCTGACCTCCTGCTTGACCCAAACGACAGCAGATAATTTTGATGTGGTTTTTTTAAATAATAAAAGCCAATCCAGTAACACAGAAAAAGCAAATTTCCACAAACACCTAAAGATGCTGTTTCTGCTGGACCACAGAAATGCCAGCACCCAATGGGTGCTGATGCCTGGAGTAGGAGCTGCTATCAGATGCTGCCTTGCCTGGGGCTGATGGCTTTTCTCATAGAAAATCATTATTATCACCCCTGGAGACAAATTTTCCCTAAATGGGGAGAAATGTTGAATTGAAGCATGAGATGATATTTGTCCTTTTCATTTTTCCTCTCTCGTAGTAGAGAAAAAGCAAAGCAAAGGGAGCTCTCTGATGGAGTAAAACAAATGCAAACCAAGCCCAAGTGACCAAAATCCACAGGGAAATAGGACCCAAGGCAGAAGACACTGACCACCGTGGCACACAAGGATGATTTTGAGGTATTTGGAGAGTTGGGTGTTCAGAATATGATGGGATAAATGTTGGACTTGATGACCCTGGAGGTCCCTTCCAACCATAATGATTCCATGATTCTATGATCATGCCTTGCTGCTCACCGCTGTCACCCTCCGTTGAGTTTTTCATCCGATGGATGGTGGCAGTCGGACGTATCGAGGTGCTATCAGCTGAGAAGTTACAGATTCCTGAAGCATTATTGGAGGCTGGGAAAAAAAAGAAAGGGCTGCTTGTGTTTGCTGTGGCTGAAAACTGCTTGTTTGCTGCTTTTAAGCAAAGAGGGGGGGAAAGCAGCTTCAGAGCAGTGAAGGGGGCAGAGGTTGTGCAAACGTTGGCACAAAAGGAAAGGGAAAAGCAACCCAGCCTGGAAAACACCCACTGCTGCACAGAGCAGGGTCTGTGGCACTGAACAGCATTGCCTTGTCTCACTTGCCAGACACCCACCACAACCACAGCTTCAACCTCGGGACATGAGGCTACAGGCAGCAAAATCACTTTGATGACATCGCTCCCCTCCAGCTCCCCAGCAGTGGGGGGGACACAGTCCCCTGGACCCTGTCGTGGTCCAGAGGTGGCTGGGTGGCTCAGAGCCAGGTGGCTCAGCCCAGCAGCATCCTGCTTGCCATCCCTACCTGCTTCAGCCTGACAAGCCTCTTAGGCAATATTCAGGGTTTTTTCCAGCTATTTTTTGTTTTCGTGGCCCCTTCCTTGCAGAAAAGGGGTGAGAGTCCCAGTCCTTACCTGATTTGGGTCCCACTGGGGATGATGGGGAGAAAAGCCAAGAGAAAAAGAAGGGGAAGAGAAGGGGAAGGTGTTTTTAAGGTATCTTCCCACTGCCCACATTGTTAAAAGCCAGATGGGAGCTTGGATTCAGCTGTGCTGATTTACACTCACCAAACATCCCTCAGCAGCACTGATTGAGGGAGGCTCTGGATGGGGCTTTTCTTCTCCATTACCCCACCACCACTCCCCCTTCCCTAAATCATGGCTGAACCACCCCAGGAACATGGTCCTGAGTCCCTTCAGCACAGCCAGGGCTTCTGGTCCAGGTCATCATCCTCAGGTGGTCCTTAGAATCACAAAATTTCTCCTCCTGCCCCTTTCAATCATGTTTTATCCTCATGTGGGGCTTTAAATTGAAATGCTCCCATTTGTTCCCGCAGACAGATGTGAGGGGGCATGGGGATGTATGGGATACAGCCTGCTGGGTATTCCATACATTATCAAGGCACGGTACCTCCATGGCAGCACAGGGAGATGTCAGGGAGATGAACCACCCACCCAACATCGTGCTCCATCACACACATTTCTTTACATCTGGGCAAGGGTCATGGACATCCTCAGTGATTTGGTGTTTGCTGGTACAAAATTCCCCCCCCTTCCAAAGCCCCAAGAGGCTCCAGAGCAATTTGAGGACCAAATCCATGTTAAAATCTTGCCCTTTCACAACCGTTTACAATAATGGGCCCCTTTTCATTAGCAGTGTTACCACGGGAGCTTGTGAGATGGAGCCAGGACGAGGTGTCACACCTACCACGCAGAAAGCACATGGGAATATAAATGGTGTGAGGGAGTTTCTGGGATTAAAGAAGATGCTGTTCTATTTGTACCTTCAAGACATGGCTTGCAAATGGGCATGTTTTAAAAAGAACTGATTAAAAGCACTGGTGTAATTAATCCACCTCTGGGATGGTCCCCCTTGGCACACAGCTCTCCCATGTAGCTGTGGTGTGGGGTCAGCTTTTGGGTGGGTTTGTTCCCTGCGTGTCCAGGGAGAGCTCTGTGCTGGCTGGAGGCAGAGGTTGAATATAATAGTAATAATAATAATGATAGAAAAAAAAAAACATCAAGAGACCCCAGCCCCAAGCCTTCCCCTTGCTCTCACCATCCTGAAGCTCTGGATTCACTTTTTGGGCATTGCTGCAAGCGAAGGGCAAACCCCAAAAGCCACAAACACACAGCCCCGGGCTTGGGGTTGCAGCTGCTGGGTCCCAACCAAGGTGGGGGTAAAGAACCAGCGCCTGCGCCCTCCTGCCTGCACCCTGCTGCCTGCGAGCCACAGAACCACGCAGGCATTGCTGGTTTAGCAAACCCACCAGTTTTACCCCCAGCAAAGAGCAGTTTCTAAGAAAGCTGTGATGGAGCAGCCAAGCGGGCGGCTGTCGGTGCAGCCGGCGCCGAGGGGGCTTCACAGCTCAGCCGCTTCCGCCACCGCTCAGCCAAAACCGCGGCACAGGGGGGCTGAGCTCAGCTCCCAGAGGTGCAGGCAGAGGGTCTGGCAGTGCCATACACACACACACACACACACACACACACACACCCCTCACTGTGCAGCCCAAGCACCAGCACCCAGGCACCTGGGAAATGCAAGAATGAAGGGCTTCAGCGCCCATAGGGAAAGCCACCGCAGCACTCGGTGCTTCCCAAACCATATGTGAGGCAGGGAGGCAGGATGGGACTTCCACTTTATAGATGGGAAACTGAGGCATGGGGTGATGGGGACACAGATATCCATTCATTTCAGGAGATGAATGAAATCAGATAAGTCATGTCCTTAACAAAGCCCAGCCCGGCACGGCTGCCATGTGCCGGATCACTCTGGCACGCAGTATTTTAGCCAACCCAGCCACCGACATCCCACCCAGCCATCCCCAAACAGAGGGGCTGCTCATGACCCTCTCCAGCACCCCACGCTGATGGTGGTGCCCAGCTGAGCCCAGCCAGGGCAGGACCCGATCGCCTGAGCCATGAGGCCACAACAGCACATCCCTGCTCCACCACCAATCCCTGCATCCAGCCCCACGCTGGCCCTGCCCAAAGCCATGGGAAAGGAGGCATGTGATCAGCTCCATAAAAACTGTCCTGACCCAGGAACAACTCGCAGTTGTGTCCGAGTTCACCCTGACCCTTCCTCGCCGGCGCCAGGGTGCTCCGGGAATGCCCGTGGCTGGTGCTCGGTGCCCGGTCGCGGGCAGCCGCAGGCACCCGTGTGTGGTGAGCGGCACAATTCCGGCTTTGTAACCCCGATCCCGGCGGAGCGATGCCTCCGGAGCCAGGACCGGCCACGGGATCTCTCCCATCACAGTTGCTTTGTTTTCCCTGTGCATCCCAGGAAAAGCACCTGAGCCTGGGAGCCGCGAGTGCCGCTGCGGCACCCAGGGCCACGATGCAGAGCTGCTGGTGGTCCTCGGAGACTGGGAGTGGTTGGAACTGGTGTGGCAGAGCCGGTGGTTTGATGGAGAAGCTGGGGAGGTACAGGCAGGGGGGACTCTGCCACGGGTCCAGGGGACCGAGCACTGAGGTGACCACAGCCCTGGGATAAGTGGTGAAATAAAGAAATGAAAAAGCAAATTTAGGAGAGGACCAAGTGTCTGAGGCAACTCAGTGGTGCCTTTGGGCACAGATCCAGCACCCACCTGGACGCCTCTGGAGCCTGGAGAGTCTTTGGGAACAGAGCTGCTGGCAGGGTAAGAGGGATGGGACAGGCTGGCTGTGCTCCTTCACATTCCCACAGGACCCCGAGACTGCCAGGGAGGGGGTGCCATGCCACCACAGGGTGATGAGCAGCACCCCAGAGGGGTTTGCAACACCCGTCCAGCAACCCTCTGCCACCTCCCTGCGGGCACCTGGCAGGTCCTGGGATGTCTGATGGGGCGAGGGACATGCAGCTCCCCGGAGATCACAGCTGAGCAGAGACATTTCAGCACGGAGAGCACGGAGAACCCGAGGGGAGAATCCTGCACGGGCTGGGGTTGCGCCATCGCCGGGTCACGCCGCAGTCACACGCCAACACCGCGCGGTCACACCAGAGCCCTTCGCCTGACCCCAGCCACCAGAAGCAGGCTGGCAGTCCTGGGGGGGGGACAGCCCCCTCCAGCCATTAACCCTGTCCTAGTGACCACCTTCCCCTGTCCATCACTGGGACAGAGGGGGCTTGTTGCATTTCCAGGTGGGATGAGGAAAAAAAGTGGTGAGGCCAGCAGATCCCCATGGGTGCAGCCGTGGGGCTGAAGCCACTTCACATCCATCCCCTCAGAGGGAAAGTGTAAAAATCCCCCAAACCTCAATTCATCCATGGAGCACGAAGAAATTGACTTTCCCTTTTGGGTTTTCATATTTCTGCCCATTCTGCAATACCCAGGGGATCACATAGCAATCGCCCACCCATTTCAACAGCTGCTCTAGCAAACAGTGATCCTAAAACAATTAACAACTTATGGCAAAGAACATGAATTTGTGTGTCTGGTCTGTGGCCTCGGAGCATATGTTGTCTGAAAGGATTTCCTGTAGAAGCCAAGGAAGCCGAGATGGTTGCTGATGGGTTCTCCCTTAACATGTCTCCCATCAGGGATGGTCACACCAGAAATCAATCCACCAAGCTGGAGGAGACCAGGAGCAGCCTGAGATCCATTCCCCACCATGATCCCGTCATCTGGAGAGCCTGAGGGCTCTGCTATCACCCTCCAGCTTCCTTTTTCCCTCCCCAGGAGCCAGGGTTGCATTGACTTGATTAAACAGAAGAAATAATTCACATTTCAAGGGACACCTGTGAAGGAGTGACCGGGCTGCGAGCAGGTAGGGAGGCTGGGGCTCAGTTGAAGAGCGTTTTGGGGCAGCCATGGAGATGGAAGGTCCAGATCCTGGCTTTGCCCACTATGAAGGACCCATTGCCCTCTGTGGGAAGTGCCAGGTTTGTGTTTCGCATCCAGCCGTTGTTTTTCTCTGCAAGAGCACGGGTGGGCTGCAGCTTATTATTGGGGAGCCTTTGAAGTGGTTAGAAAAATGAGTCTTCTCCCCACGCCTGTGGGCAGAGGTGGATTCAGGGACGTTTTCCACCTTGAAAAAACAAAAAAAAGGAAAGAAAAGGCAAACCAAGACGCAGAGACGTCGCCGCCCATGGAGGGGATCGGCAGAGCTCTTGAGCTGGTGGGTCCTGAGCATCCATCCAGGAGTGATGGAAACACTTGTGCTCCCAACACCCCTATTTGAAGTTCTGATCTATCGGACTCATCACGGCTCAACCATGGCTGGTGCCAAGAGCAGTGGGCGAGTGAGGTGGTCACTGCTTTAAGGTTAAACTTTGGGAGTTTGGAGGTTTTCCCTTGTTCTGCTTCAAAAATAGGAGTGGTGCAGCAAACCAGGGTTATTAGGGTGGTGGGTTGAGGTTCAAGAAACTGGGGCCTGACACCCAGCCCCTGCCCTGACCTTGGGCATCTGCTCTCGGAAACAAGATCCTCTTCAAATCCATCCCTGAGAGCAACACTGGATAGGGACCGGGATGGGGTCAAAGCCCTGAGTCCCAGGAGGGTTTGACCATGACCAGCTCCGAAATCCCTACACGAGCCTCCACCACAACAACTGGCTCTGCTGGAAAGGACCCTGCTCCCTCCTGGGTGGAGGTAAAAGCTACTGTAATGCCAATAATACACATAATTTATTACCAGCTGGTCACTGATTCTCTCCTGCCATCCATATTGCAAGTACTATGTTTTATTTCAGAGACAAAAATCTTTATTAGGATTACTACCGAGTTACTTGCTTTCCTCCAGAGAGACAAGATTCAAACCAGAAGAGCTAATGGCTTAAAGACCAGGGATGAATTTAAAAGGATTCAACCCATGGTGTTCTGTTCCCATTCATGCAACACCCCTTTTGCTAAACAAAATAACATTGCCTCCGTTTCTCTTTTTTTTTTCCTTTTCTTGTCCTTTTTTTCCCCCTCGTAGGCAGCTGTTTCTCTTGATCACATCTGTAGCGAATCTGCACTTAATCCCCCACTGACAGTGCAGAAAAGGGTGGAAAAATGGAAGGGCTGATCCCAGCACCCGGGTTGTGGCAGGGAGGCAGGGAAGGGCTGTAATGGGAGCAGAAGGCTCTGGCTGGAGTGAGTTCCTGGGGGTGATCCCAGCTCCGGACCCCACCTCATCCCACCATGGATAAGAATCTGAAGAGCTGGGAGATCCAGCTCCACCTGCCATGGGGAGCCACGGTTGCAAGCACAGAGAGATGCAGCTCCAAGGTTGGATTCCTTGCTTTCACTTTATTTTCCTTTATCCCACCTCTGGTGATCTGAGCTCTCAGGCACTTTGCTGCAGAGCAGGGCTGTGCCAAAAAGAGGTCAGCAAGAAATTCCCCTCCATTGCTTTGCCCCATGCGAGGTGGGAGGTGTTTTGGAGAGGTTGGAGAGTTATTGCTGCATGGGAAAGGCATCCCTGGGGTGACCCACGCTGCAGCCCAGCCCATGGGAAGGCACGAGGTGGCCCCGCATCCCACCTCTTTGAGGGGATCACAGAGTTACCTTGGGCAGGATTTGGTTTGAAACTTTGTCACTGCCTGCCAAATTCTGCAAAATTTAAAGATATGTGAAGTCATTTGTGGCCCAAATTGTGATGATTATTATTATTATTACTGTGGGCATCTCACTGTAGCCAGCACGGGGAAGGTTTAGCACTTAAGGTGCAGCATCCCAAAGTGTGAGCACAGGTGATAACACCCTGAGAACCCCCAGCATTTCACATCTGCACCAGAGTGGGGCAAAGGGCCCTGTGAGGGGCTGGGTCCTCAGGTCCTCAAAGAGGGCTGGGGGTTCCTGTGAAGGTCTGGGGCCCAGGAAGGGTTGGGTGCCCCCAGCACCCACTTGGGGACGGCGCTAAGGACACATCAATTTTTTCCTTTTCATACTGAAGCGTTTCACAAGAGGAAACAGCGATGGGGGGGGGAGGCTCATGTGCAGGAGGGGACACATCCATCCCCACCACCCCTCACTCCATTTCCCCACCCTCAGCTGCTTTCACAGAAACCCTCCAGCCCCCGGGTGCCCCCTCTGCCTCCCCCAGCATCGGTGGCTTCTCAGAAGGGCCCATTGCCCCCCCTGCTCTCGCCGCTCTCGCTTACTGGAAGGAGGTGCAGAGGGGGCCCCTGGCACGTTCTTTCCTTTCTCACCACTTTTTTCTTTCTTTTTTTCTTTCTTTCTTTTTTTTTGGGGGTTGTTTTTGTTGAAACTTTTCGAGCCAGAGCTCAGCAGCACCATGAGTGAGCCCCGGGCGGAAGCAGCACTGCGAGGGACTTGTCACGAAGGTGGTGGCAGGTGACAGGGATGGGGGCAGCCTGGGCAGGAAACCTCGAGGCAGCACCGCATGGTCCCTGGGGGGGGGGTGTCAGGGNTTCTTCAGACGTGCGGTTTCTCTAAACGGAGGGACTTGTGTCTTCGCTGTCGCCGGGTGAGTCACAGTCAGAGCAAGAGAGAAGGGAGGGGGGAAGAAAAAACAAAAAAAACCCCAAACCCGACCAACCCCAACCCCCAGCAGTGGCAATTAGCGCCGCTGCCTCGGAGGACCCGCAGCACAATTATCCCCCACGCAGAAGATCAAGGTCAGATCTTTTAAGAGGAGGAAGCTCCAAAGAGAGGGTTTTTTTCCCTCTTCAAACAGGAAAACTGTCTCCTGCCTCAAAAAAAAAAAACCAAAGAAAGAAACTCCAAACCTCTTATCTGAAATTGTATCGCATGGGGGGGGCGCGGGGGAAGAGGGAGGAGAGATGCTTAAGGCTCCTGTGACCTGGAGGGGACCCTGAGGGGACCCTGGGCAGCTCTGGGACCTCGGGCAGCTGCAGAGGTTGAGCATCCCCAGCCCCATCCCCAGGGAGGGACCCTGGAGGTCCCAGCCACCAGTATAGGGCTGGGTCACCTCCCCAAACCAGGAGGTCCCCAGGTGTCCCCGGAGAAGCCCAGCTCTGCCCCTGACCCCGTGGGGAGCTGCACAGGGTTTGGTGGTGGAAGGATGCACATCCAGGATTTCTAAATGCCTTTTTCTCTTTCCTTTAGAAGTTGCACACTTCCCTCAGAGGGTTCCACCTGCTGTCTTAGCAACAAGGGAAACTGAGGCACAACCCAACATGTATTCCCAGCTCATTGTGGGTTAGCAGCATCTCTATAAACCTGGGCTGGCTCTAAGCTGGAGTGACTCGGGCTGTTGAAGTGGCATTTTTCTGGGTGAAAAACACTCATTTCTGGCTCTCTCAATGCCATCGTGTGTGTGATGTGGGATCTTGTGAGCTCTGAAACCCAGGAGCAGGATCAAGCAGGGCTCCTCCTGAAACGAAACTGCTTTGAGATTGAAGTTTTGAATTCTTGTCATTTACTCTGAATCGTGGAACAGCCTCTGCAGGTGACTCAACCTGCAGGAAAACACTAAAAACAAAGCATAAAGCCACATTTCATTCACGTTTGGGATGTACCAGGGGGGAAGGTCAGGACACACGTGGTGTTGTGCTGCCGATGGCAGCAATGGGTGATGGGTGGTGGGGGACAAGTGACTCCAGCACTGAGCCAGGACCAGGGCAGAAAACCAACGCTGGCTTTTCCCCAGCTGCTCTGGGTGCAAGAATCCACCCAAAATACAGTTTTCCCAGTTCCTGAGCAATTTTGAGAACTGCAGGAGAAAATATTGAGGATCTAAAACCAACAAAGCAGATCAGAAAGAAGGGGGGAAATATGCAGCAAAGTTTGCATTTGGCTTGGGAGGAAATGCTTCATTTCAGATACCAATTTTTCTAAGGTTTTAATTCAAAAATTATCAGCATTGAAGCTACTTCTCCCAGGCTGTCCCATCAGGCTAAAGGGAAATCCAAACCCATTGCCACAAGACTTCAGGGCTTGACCTGCACATCCTCCTTGATGAGGGCAGCCAAGGCACCCTGGGGTGCCATGGGGGGACACTAGGGACAGTGGCAGAGCGAGGTACAAGGAGTGGGTGCTGCAGGGGGATGGGGACAACGACTCTGGCTCTGCACTGCTCAGAAGGATTCAAAACCCGGTGGCCACAGACACTTCTGAACTTTGCAGGAACCCTGTGGTGACACAAAGACATGGGCCAAGAGTCACCTTATCTGTGACCCAGATAACTGATGTGAAACCAGCCCGGCGCAGGGGCTGGCCAGGACTCAGCTCACCCCAAATGGCAATGCAGCCCCCCCAGCTGCACCCATGACCCCTGCAATGGTAAAGGGAAGCCTCAGCCATCGCTCGGAGGGTCCCTTTGGGATGACACCAGTGCCAGAGAACCTGGTCAGTGTAGAGATGGCTTTGCACCATTTCTGCCCCAAAACCACTGGGGGTTTTGCTCCAGGGACCACAGAAATGGGGTGAAGGGAAGCACCCGCAGAACAGGGCCAGGAACCCAGGGCTGAGCATCTCCCCCAAGTGTCCCCTGTTCTGTCACCCACCGTCCCCGCAGCCAGGAGGAAGCAGAGGAGGGTGTTCCCCCCCCCCCTCCAGCAGACAGAGCCACTGCATGAAATCATGAAATTGCCTTTTTCTCAGCCATGCAGCAGACACAACACGCAGCAGCTTCCGGAGCTGGGGGGGCCACGGTGTGGTGGCTCACGCACCCCTGGCCACGCTCGCCAAGCAGAAGTCTGTGCTGTGCTGGGGAAGTGGCCGGTGGCCCATGGTGGTTTGCAGCCCCCAACCCACCAGGGTGGCTGCATGGGAGAAGATGCTGCCATGGGGCTGGCGAGAGGGAAGGAGATGTGGCTTCCAGTGACACCCCCCACCTGCAGCTCTCTGGGGCTTGTAGAAAAAACCAATGCTGCAAACCCCAGTGGGGATTTTTCTTTCTAGTGAGGATTTATGCTGAATTACCATCTTTCAGCAATTTGCTTCTCTCTTCCCCAGTTCATGGTGGGGGGCAGCGGTGGTGGGGAGAGGGATGCCAGCCCACTGCTTTGCCATTGCTGGCCAGGTGAACGCAATGCAGGACCCCCACGGCACTTGGGGTAGGTGGCCCTTCCAGAGTGTCACAGAGCCCCAAGGTCCAGGGTGTTGGACTGGCCTAGATGTGGAGAGGGAGGAATAATCCTCCAAATCAGCACTGGTTTGGCAGAAAAAAGCAAAGGGAAAGAACATCCCTCCCCCTAAGAAAACCCCAACCCACCCAAAACAACAATAAAAAACCAAAATAAAGCAGAATAACAGGTCCTGATGGTTTTCAAAACCAAGGCACACCAAGCCTGGGCTCTCCCCTCCTCCCTTGCTCCTCACGAGCATCCCGGTACTGCATCCCCATCCATGGAGGTCCCTACCCCCCATCTCCTCTCTTGGGCTGGATACCCAGTCTGGGAGATGCAGATCACGGGACGAGGAGGATTTTCCCTTCGGCACAAGCAGTCAGCCTGACCCAACCCCGAGTGATGGCTGCAGAGCACAAACACTGTAGGATGAACTCACCAAGACTCATAAACACCTGCAACCGCGGCCAGTGCATTTCCTTGATTACCAACCCAAAACTTTTCATTAGAAATTACTTATTAAACAGGGATCTAACCTTTCTCCTGGCTGGCAGGAGATAATGAGTGTTTTATTAAGTCGTCAGGAGCGAGCAGCAGCTAATGCAAGCTGCATCCGCTGCATCCACAGGGCTCTGTACTTCATTAGCCATGGATTATTATGCCATTTATAATTAAGCATTCAATGCTTTAAAATACAGCACAGCAAACAGCAGCGATCAGGTGAACGGGAACAGGGAAGGCTTCTGTAAACCGTGTGTGCTGTGCAGCCAAAAATCACCTTCCCATGGTTTTGGTTACTGGGCGGTTTGACCAGTTCTTCCATTTTTCCAGGTCTTCCTCAGCGGTCAAAGGGTTTCCAGGCAGGCAAGATGCAACACCCACGGGTGTCTCCAAAGACCATGGTCATGAACTCAGTGGCAAAATTCCCACCAGGGGCTGCAGCAGCGAGCAGTGGGACAGCACAGAGCAAAACCCCGGCCCTCCTCACCCACCCTGCTCTGGTCTTCATGGACAAACCCCCTGGAGCAGCCACTCTCTGGCAGCACCATTTCCATAACGAAAGGACACAGCCAGCTTCAGATTTTGTGCTGAAAGTTGCACCTGGACCAGCATTTGCAAACCCAAGACCCTTCCCAAGCAGCAAACAGAGCAGCAATGGCTGAAACCATTAGGAAGGGGAATTTGGACAGGCAACTGGCTGAGCTCTTCTCCTGCTTGGGAATAATCCCATAAATTTCAGCTGAGTGAATCAAGTGCAAATTGATTCTCAACTTGTTACGTGGCTCCAATATTTCAGTCTTGTCAAGAAAGAGGATATATGAGAGCAGAGGGGGTTTCATGGTGCATTTTAAGGCAGGCAAGGGAATGACTGCTTCCCTGATGGAAACCAAGCCATGGCACGTGAGCACTCTCTGCGGCATGGAGAAGAACCCAAACCAACCCCAAACTTGCCCCAGTGCATCCCGGACTGGGGCAAAACCTCCCAAAGCAGCCACTCATCCCAAAGGAAGAAACCTCTAACGAAAAGACTAATTAAGAGAAGACTTCATCCCTACACCATTCATTTAAAGCCGACGAGCAAGGAAAGGAAAAACCACACTCCCATTATTTCAGCCTTGCGAAGTTTGGTCACTTGGGTTGTGCTTTTTCATTAGGAGCTCTCTCACAATAAGCAATTTTCCTTAATGCCTCGAATCACTCTTGATACCGCTGTGGTGTGCCTGTGGCCAACGTGAAGTATGAGGAGGTCACAGCTGATGTGTCTTCGTTGGGATGGGGTTTCATTAAATGTGAGTGACCACAGAATTTAACGGTGGAGCCCGGCAACACTGCCCACTAATTGCTTTAGTGTGCTTCTGCTACCACCACAATTTCCCCTCCTCAGTATTGGGATTTGTCTACTTAATCCAATGCCCTTCGTCAGGATTGTAGGGAGCTGTGGCCTCATTAGGTAAATATGGCTTTGCCTGAGTCTTCACTATTTCTTCAGCGTTGAGAAAAGGGAGACAACCCTGTGCAGGAAACATCTTGGTGCAAGGGGAGCATCAGTGCCTGGAGAACGTCCAGCTCCATTCACCAGTGCTGAGAAGTGACCTGCTGGTGACACTCTCTGCAGCACAGCCCATCACAGAGTGTCACTGAGCCCATTTCACAGGTGGAGAAACTGAGGCGCTGGCAGGGAATTGCCCAAGGTCACCCCTCAGCCCAACGTGCACTGGGGAGAAAGCAAAAGCTGTGAAAACACACCAAAAATTGGGGCATCTCCTGAGTGCTCACAGCACTTGGAGGAAAGGAAATGCCTTTAAGCTGAGTGGAGCCAAACGCCCCACAATGTCCCTCTGAAGCAGGAGGCAAACCAAGCAAAGCTCCATCACAGCTGGGGAAGGGACAACCAAATCGAGGACCAAACCCCACATCCCCAGTGGCTTCAGCCCCGTTGAAGGCTGCTTGGAGTCATCTCTATTGAGCGGCATTATGGCTTGTTTTGCTTTAACTAAGTAAAATCCATCTGCTCTATTGTGCTATTTCTATTCCTAAATCTTGCATTACATTGAAAGTCTTTTAAACCGTCTGCACAGGAGGACTCTGTGCGGTTTCTAGGGCATTTTCTGTTTAACTTGCATTAAAGTGTAGCAAAGAGTTACAAGTGCATTAGCGGTCCTGCTACCAAATTGCTGTTATAACCTTTGCCCCCGGCCAATCAATCTTGCTGACACCCATTAAAATGAGCTCATGGTGCCGTTTTTATGGCCAGATTAAGTGGTATATCTGTAGCTCAGGCGGTTCGGTAAGGGCGTCACACTGCTAATGATTTCTTTATTGATCTTTAATGATTTCCTACATTAGTACAAGCAACATTAGCCTCAACAACATGCTCCGGGACAGATTGACTAAATAATTCACTGCAGCAAACTGTGATCACATAACTGCACATTCCTCCTTTGTGTTAAGAAATGGGTGGAAAGTGCGTAATTATATTCTCTGATATAAGACAGAAAGCTGTTGCCTCCCCCCAGATTTCTCCCAGCCATCCCCTCCAGCACTGACCCACTGTGAGAAGAAACTTTCCCATCGTGGGCTGGTGATCTGCCCCAAATCACTCACCAGGAAAAGAAATGCATCTGCGTGGTCAAGGCTTCTCCTCACTTCTGCCTGAGGAAATGCAGAGCCTGGGGGGTTGAGGGTGCTGGGGGGAGCCAGGCTCTGGTGGGTCTTGGCAACAGGAGCTGCCACTTCCCCAGCCATACCACTCCCCACCCATCTTCTCACCCCATGGCTGGTGTTTAATGGGTGATTGGTGTTTAAACATAAATATTAAGATCCTAAACCCCAGGGCTTGGTTTGCATCCCACGTGGTACCCACAGCACTGCTGCTTGTGAGGGCAGAACCTGCTGGACCCCACAGAGGCAGACCTGTCCCATCTCTCTCTTCCTCACCTTCAAGCAATGCCAAGAACAGCAAAGGAGATGAGAAGTGCAGAGGTCCTCAGCAGACTGAAATGAAGTTTTAAAATCTCTGGGATGAGTCTGATGTCTATTGCTATCTGGAGGATGGAAGGATGGAAGGATGGATGGATGGATGGATGGGTGGATGGATGTCCCTCTCCAGAAACAGCACATACAGGGTGGATGGGATGGTTTAAGGGAAAACTCTCCCCAAGCTTAGCTGTAGAGGAATGCCTGGGGCCACAGCCCGCGTGGTGTCCCTGCAGGCAGAGCACTCTGCCACATGGGCGGTAGCAAGAGCAGCACCAGGGCCATGGCACCAGGTGATGAGTGGAGCTGCTGTGGGGTCAGAAGCTGCACAGAACCAATTGTGCTCCTCTCCATCCACCTCCCAGCTGCCAACCCCCAGGGAAGCCCTTCAAAAGCTGATTTTGCAGCATCACTTCACTATTTCCTTGATTCACCCTACCTGGAAGCTCCTTCCTTTGACAGCACACCAAGGACTAAGGCCAGGATGGGGACAGCTGCTCCTTGCCAGCCACCGGCCATCAAACCAGCCCTGCATGGCTTGGGATGCATCAGAGGTGTCAGGTGCCACAAGAAACCCACCTGTGACCTCCAGTCTTGCTGCTGGGAGGTAACGGGGAAGCGCTGGTCCTGCTGCCATGCCATTTAATTGGGGAAAGCACTCAGTGGTGTGGGTCAAATTCTCCACGGGTGCTGGTGCGGAGCCAGATGAGGCTGGGCATGCCACAGTCTTCATTAGCGTAACTGGTTGCAAACCACAGCTCTTGACCTGCAAGTAGAAATGATTTCTTCATTAATGGAGATGTCAACAGTGGGAAACCTGTGGTTTCTAATGACACAGCCATTTTCATCAAGTGTACAAACAAACTATTAAGAAAACAGAAAACCAGAGCCTTTTCCCCTCTCCCCCAACTCCACGTGGGGATTTTTTTTCCTTGAAATGCATTGGTGATGCTTCTGAGGTCCTGCAGTGAAGGAGCTCTCTCCTGCAGAGAGGCTGAGTTGAGCATCACCTGGACTTACTCGAGTTGGCTGAAAAACCCCTTCCTGGTGTTACCACCAACACGTCAGTGATAGGAAAGGCTTCAGGGTGGCACCTGTGGGTGTCACGGCTTGGTGGTCCTGCAGAACAAGGCTAGAGCAGCAGGAGGACACAGGGTAGTCCATGGGGGCTGCTTTGGGGATCTTGGCTGTGATTAATGAGGTGTCTTAATGATGCTCCTATCCTCACTGCCCCAGATGGGTGCTGGGAGGAACCCCTTGCATATGCTGCAAGGACCCGGGGCTTTCTTGTGGCTTTTCTAAGTGTTCTAAAAAGTCACAGCTGACATCAGGTCATGGGGTACCAAGGGCAGGAGACAGAGGAGCTGCTGCAGCCTGTGCCCTCCCTGGCTGGCACTCACCCAGCACTGAGCCTGCAGGAGCTGCCAGCTTCACTGGCTGATCTCGGTGCCTAGAAAAAACATCCCAGGAAAAGGTTTTTTTCAAGCCCTGGTACAGATGGGCCCTCTAAACAAATGAGGCTGCTTGGATGAGTCCAAATTAAAAGCCAAAAGAAGACAGACCACGTCTCTAAACAAATAAACAAACTAAAGCAAGAGCTCGTTTGCATCCCTCAGCCCTCAATCAAACCGCAGGGGATATTCTCGGCTGAAATGCAGCGACAGCGTCTGACACCTGGACCAAGCCCTGCTGTCAGCCACTGCTTCAAAACCCTCTCCAGAAAACTTGCCGAGGGCCATTTCCACCTCTCCTGCCTGGATGCTGCAGCACAGAGGACGCGCTCGTTGCTCTAATTGCTGTTTGCAGGAGCGAAGCACTGCTGGCAGCGTTCGGTTTGCGTCGTGCCAAGTGGAGCTGCTGCAACCCGGTGGATTTTGCTGTGGCCCCGGAGCAGAGCATCACCTGAGCTTCTGAACAGCAGTTCAGAAATGAGAGCCAGTTTCTGGCCTTGTGGTCGTGGGCAAAGAGTGGAAAAAGGAAGAGAAAAGCCTCAGCCGTGTTAAGGAGAACAGTCTCTGCTTATTTTATTTATTTTTATTATTTTTCTGGGTGATTTTTTTTCTTCACGGCCACCCTGGGTGGCTGAGTGTGCAAGGGTGGCAATGCTGCAGCCTCAGGAAGAGAAGATGGGTTTTCTATGGAGCAGAAATAGAGCAAAAGGCAAGAAAACCAACCAACCAACCCCACTGAAACAGAGTATTCGGGGTGCAAAGGGCTCAGACCCAACCCGGCCCCACCAGCAGGAAAGCAGCCCCTCACTCCAAAGGGATTCACAAGGGACAGCTTGGAGCAGAGACGTGGGGTGCAGAGATGGGGTGCAGCTCCAGCTGCAGGTGGGAAATGCCACCTCCACGAGTAACATCTGGATTAGGGTGATTTTTATATTTTTTAAGGGGGGAATGGCATGAAGAATAAATAAATAAAATTGCATATAACCACACAACCTACACCCGAGCAAACGGAGCACTGGGCAGGTGCACAGCCTCGCCGTGTTGGGGAAGGTGATGACAGAGATGGATTACAGTAAAAAAATCAAATATATTTGTTCTCACCCATAAAATATCTGGAAAAAGAGCATCCCCTTGGCGGAGCAGTCATTAACTGCCACTGGGGAGGACTTCCTGCCAGGGGACTGCTGCGCTCACGGGCCAAGCAGAAACCAAACCCTGCTGGTTTTCAGCCCTTTAGACCCCAGGAAAGCCTGGGCAGGGCAGGCAGGGAGCTGTGCCCTGTGGGGAGAGGATGGTTCTGGTGGCTGCGGGAACCCTGACCACGCTTCCCGTGTGGCTTCAGAGCCTTGAGCTGCTGCCAACCACGGCCGGTGGCTCCAATGGCAAAGCCACAAACAGACCCTGTCTCCCAGTCCCGAATGTCTATTGACTGGGTGTCCCACAGGGTGCCACCCTGGTTGAGGACATCGATCGCCGTCACAGCAGAGCAGCAGCCAAGGCTGCACAGGATGGCATGGGGAGCACAGCCCGGGCACCAGCACCGCACGGGAAAGCCGAGTGCCATGGCGTGTCCTGCCAAGGGACTGTGGTGGCGGGTGCCACACCACCCGCTGACCCTGAGGTGTGACAGGGCCAGCCTCAGCTCACCCACAAATCCACACCTGAGTCCTCGAGGAGCTCCTGGCCCTGTGTGGGAGCATCCTCGGTGCATCTTGCTGGACCCTGCTCTGGAAAAAGCCCCGGCAGCGCTCACCAGGTGTCTGCGGCAACAAGACCCAGGTCCCCATCCCATGGGGCACCCAGTGCCACCACGCACCCAGTCCCACGCTGCACCCACCAGCGGAGCATGGGGCTTTGTCTCCCTCTAGTGCACATCGCTCAGGAGCAGCTCGGCGATGGATGCACAGGCTGGGGCACCCCTGGACGTGGCTGGAGCCCCAAAGCCGGTGCTTGCCCATGGACTGGCCACAGCACCCGCACTGCCCGCACCCCAGGGTGCCGCAGCAGCACCACTTCCCTGCAGTGAAGCACCCAGCAGCATAACAGCAGCACCACGGTGTGTCCAGCTGGTCCTGACACAGGGGAACAAGTCCCAGCAGAGCCTGCCGTCCCCTTAGGATAAAAGTTTGGACACAGGACCCCAAGAAACAGTCCATCTGAAGCAGCACCCAGAACTTGCTTCCCACGGTGGTGCAACCGGGAGAGATTTATCATGTCCCCACGCACCTTCTGCATTGACTTTCCCAGTTTGTCCTGTTAAACAAATACTCTGGCAGGGGCACAGGGTGACTTATTATCCTTGCATTGCAATATCTAATCCACCGATATATCTATTATTCATTTATTTTTCTATTATTCATTTATTCACTGGGAATTTAGAGGCAATCAAAAAGGCACTCTTGGTCATTTTGCTATAAAAGCATTTTTGATCGTCCTCTCTGCCAACACAAACTTGTCTCTCTCGCTTAAAATACATTAATGACCCATTACAGGGATGGGATCTGATGCCCTGCTTATATATAGGAGTGCCTTTGGAGATTTTGAAATTGATATAAATAAACGGGGGCTTGTTGTTAATGCGCTCATTAAGCAAGTGGTGGGCTGGGATGAGGAACACAGTATTTTCCACTCCGAGATCCCCGAGGGCTCTGCAATTGTAGATGTTAATGCCTAAAAACAAGCGACAAGCTGGGCTTTCCTGCCCTGCTCCAGCAGCCAGGAGGACCCAAATGGTGCTGGGGAGCACTGCAATCCCTTCAACCACCCCAAATCACCAGGAATCGCTCACCAGGCGGTAGGGGCCATATTCAGCATGTTTGGAGGATGAGGTGGTCACCTAAAGGAGTGGGAAGGCCCATTCTTGCCTCTGTCCCTATTCCCACCGCCATCCCATCCATCCGTGTGGAACTGGGAGGCCGTGGCAGTGCTGTGGCTTCATCTGTCAACTTTCAGGTGCATAATTGGCCCCTCGCTTCTGTTTTCCTCTCACCAGCAGCAGTCACCCTGCAGAGTGGCCTTTCCCCACTTCTCTCTGCTCTGGCCCGAGATGAAGCCAACCTCCAGCCCCACAGGCTCTGCAACTCGATGGCTTCCCCATTCCCCACTCCCAGTAGCTCCTTTTGCATGGGTGAAGGGCGAGTACCACTGGGAGGGCACCCTCTGCAAAGGGCTTCTCTTTCCCTTGTCCAGGGGAACGTACCCCAAGCATCACCTGAGGCTGCTCAGCAGGGCAAGGACACAACAGGGCCACTGTGAACCCAAAACCCATCCTTGACCACCAGCACGACTTCCCTCTGCTCCACTGGCTGAGCACACGGTGTACGGGGTCACTGTCGCCCACCACACAGCCACCTCTCAAGGTTGTACTTTCAGAAGAAGCCAGACAACGTGGTTTGTCAATATCCTACTTCTTCTTTAGCATCTCGGATCTTCTCCCACTTCCATAAGCAGCATCCTCACTGATCATGGGGGGGAAGGGCTTGGTAAGCACCTCAATCTGCTGTCTGATCCATCTTTCAGGAGATCAGGTCACCTCTGCACATCCCCCGTGTCTGAGAGGAGCCCCCCACCCAAGAGAAACAATGAAAGCAGGGAATGGGCTGGAAATGAGGGCTTGACACAAGCCTTGAAGTCAGTCCAAAGGATGCTGGCACGAAGGCTACTGCAGAGAACCCCCATGGTGGGCACAAAGCCTCTGAGCCAGAGTCAGGGCCAGGCAGAAGATGTTGATTATTACATTAGTGAAACACATTAAAAACAAAACCAACAAAAAAACCCCCTCAACCAAAAATGAAAACAACCCCAAAGCTCCACCAAACAAATGGCACCAGCATTATGGAAAAAATCAAGTTATTACTGGCTGCAAACGTTCAGGCTCCTGAGCAAGGTCTTTCATAGGTAATTTCTGTTGTAATTAACATCTCTGGGGTTAATGGATCCAAGTTTCAGGGGATAAAGAGCTGCATTGTTAACAGCCTGAGCTCCTGGCTGCGTCCATCCAGGCTGGGGCTGGACCGACCGGGAAATCTCCGCTTTCATCTGCCATTAGCGTCAACCCAACTGTTATACCCAGGAAATTAAAACTATTCACTGCAGTAAAGTTTTAACGTCCATGGTTTTATTTGACGTCCCGTGACTTATGGGCTGGACTGGATCCCCCTGCTCTGATCTCTTGGATTTATGAGTTTGAAAAAGGCACTGAGCGACAGCCCCCGGCATGGAGCTGCTGGGCAGGGAGCGACGCGGGGCCCAGAGGTGCCTGTTCCCCTCCATGGCTCCCAGCTCAGCAAACACAGAGCTGGAGGCAGCTCAGTTTGCAGCTCCATGCTGCCTCTGTCCTCAGGAAACCTCCCCGCTGCTGGCCACACGCTGGGCAGGGCGATGCTCAGGCTGTGATTGTTTTTCACATCTATCAGTGCTTCTGTGCAGGGCAGGCAGTGTGGAGCAGAGCATCACGGGGATGTTGGGGAGAAGGGATGGAGGCGCCCAGGGAAGAAGGGATGGAGGCGCCCAGGGAAGAAGGGACAGGTCCTCCAGCATCAGAGGCAGGGACAGCCTGCTGCAGGAGAGAGGAAAACCCGTTGTGCAGCTCATCCCTGTCTCAAACTGTCCCCTGTGTTTTACAGCCCCTGGTGCCTTCCCAGACATAGGAACCTCCCTGCAAATTTCCATGCTGGTCCATCCACCCTTAATTTGTGCATTTGGGAATAGAAGGAGGAGGTGGGACCCTGCACCAGCCATCAGTGATGACTTTTCACAGTGGGCACAGCCAGCAAATCAATACTGCGTTGGAAACCTTAGGGAGAATTACACTTGGTGTCCAATCTCCCCCCACAGGGACCAGGAGCTTCGAGCTGTCAGAGGGGAACATGTGGCTCAGGAGAGCCAGAGAGGCTGCCTGGTGTCCCTGGTTGTGCTGGGAAAGGGACTGCAGCAGGAGACTGGAGCTACTGCAGCAGCATCCTGGATTTCAGCAGGCAAAGAAATGCTTAACAGATGGATTTTGCATCCATCCTTGTGGCTCCTAGAATATCTTCATAAGCCACAATGTGCCCTTAATCCCACAACAAAATCAAGTCAAAGAGCAATTAATATTCTGATACCTGTGGCTAGCTGAAGTGATATAGAGCTGAAGATTTCTTTTTCCATTTCACTCCAACTGTGGTTTTGGTTTTTTCCAGCCATTCTCTGGTCAGTGGTTTTAGGGGCACCAAGGTTCACTTTTGTGGGTAACCTCCACTGTTAGCTGTTGATTTAATTAACTCAGGCTCCTCTGCCTTCTTGACCATACCAACCCCAGCAGGGCTGGATTTCAAACACAAGCCTTGGGTATTTCTCAGGGTTTAAAAAAAAAGACTTGAGAAATTAAAAAAGATGACTCTGAATGACTGGGCTGTGCAGTTCCAGGGTAGCAATATTGGTTTCTTAGTCCTATACCTCATTAGCAACAAGAATTTGTGACTTATTTAGCCTAAACTTGAACCGAGTGTTAATGAACATGTTCAACAGCTAAAAGTCAAGGCATGACCATGGGGATGCTCGTGGCATCTCCCAGAGGCAGCTCTAAATGGCAGCTCCTGCTGCTTTGCAGAGACCTCTGATTGCACCCCCAAAAAAACAGGGAAGAGTTTCTGGGCAGGTCAGGCAGAGAGAGAACCCCAGAGCCCATGGAAGGGACCCGCTGCTGCCCCATCACAGCCCCATGGCTGCTGTCCCCATGGGCAGCATCTGCAGGAGCAAGTCCAGGTGGGGTTTGGAGCAGGAGAAACCTCCGAGTCCCCTCTGGGTTAGAAGCAATGGGAAAACAACTGCTACTGACAACAGCATTTATCAACAAAGTCACCAATCCAAACCCCAGTGAGAATCATGGTCCCCAGCCTCCAGGGAGGGGTCAGCACCAAGAAACCCTCAGCGAGACCCAGGGACATCCTTCATCCACTGCAGAACCTCCCTGACCTTCCCCAGCAGCTGAAACCCCAGCCGAGTGATTGGCCCAGGAAGGTGCTGCCTTGTTTTTAGCAACCTTGTTGAAATTTAAATTGATTTGTTATTTATTCAACTGACAACAAAGGGAGAAAAAAAAGTCCTAACTCTGTGCGCTGGGGAGATTGGATTCCTGTATCACTGTCAGCTGCATTAACTTACTTCCTGGACCTAAATTCAATTAGGGCAGCATTCCCTAGCATTAATAAATCAATACCAATGCCATTTTGATATATTTTGAATGTCTTTCATTATATATTTCAAGGCAGGGATTAGTGCTGAATTCAAAGTTAATGGGACGTGACAAGGCAGATCAGGTTGGGGAGGTAAAGCCTCAGAGCCGTTAGCTGTAATTGCTTTCTGTTGCAAAAGATTGCAGTGGCAAAACAAAGAGCTGCTGAACTTTTCTTGTTGGGGAGTAATCCCAGCCAGGGACTGTCTCTCTTTGCAAGAGGGAAAAGAAGTTAAACACCAGCAGAAAGTCTCTGGCAGGGTTTGTGCCTGCTTTGCGATAGGGGTACAGCACCACATCCCTCCTTGGGGCTGCTTTTGGGATGGATTCACACCTGGGTCTCTCCCTGGAGCTGTCAAGGGCTCCAGCTACACCAGCTGCAGTGTCCCCAGCTACCCACACCCTGGGCTGGTTTTTAAATTAAAGGGTTGGGGGAAAATCAAACTGGTTTTGAGGCTCAGTTTAAAAGAGTGAGAGAAAGCATCGGTACTGCGGTAGCGAATTTGTCCCCCAGCCCCTCTGAAATGGTCTTTTGAAAGTCAACATGAGAATCCAGCAGCCTGGGCATGAGCAAATGCAAATGCAAATCATTTCTACTCATTGCAAAGCAAAGGGCAGTTTGCAAAAGTGATGGAAAAGCCTTTACTTGAGGCAGGGAGAGTTTATGGGCAACAGAAAGCGCACAAGCAACAGGTAAGCAGAGCAGTGCTGCTGGCACAGCTATAGATATAGTTGAGCATCCTTGATATTGGCATCCATAAACCTAGATATAAAAGGCAAAAAATCCAGATCCTCACCGGGATTAACCTCACCGACTCCCACAGACAACCCAGCCCTGGTTTTGGCTGCTCCGGGCAATAATCCCTCGACAACGGCTGCAGCAAAGGTAAATCTCCACATCTCCTCCTCGCTGCCTCTCAAATTGATCAGGACAGTCCTGATTGCAGATTAAATGACGGGCTATCAGTGACTTGAATCCTGTCCATCAATCACTCAGTTTGGTCCCTTGCAAAACATTAGTGAAGTAATTTCTCAGAGCGACTCTTTCAGACAATAAACCAGGCACCTTGCAAAATGGAGCGCGCGACTGTTAAAGGTCTTAAAAGCATTTGCCAATTATGAATGGCCTGAAGGGAGCCATTCTTACTGCATCTGGGGATGAATAAAGATGGAAAATAATAGTATATCAATGGTATTCCAACTTTGCTGTATTCATCTTTTCAGATTTGAAGTAGCTCTGCCCTTCAGAACAGGAATGGCATAGGACACCTCTGGATTTTGGTGCATTAGAAGTGGAAAATGTGTCATCTGAGAAGACTTCCAACCCGTTCCCACCGAGTTGGATGTGGTTGTGTCCCTGAAAAGCTGCTGCAGCCTGTACAAGCAACAGAGACACGTGGGGAAGGGCCCTGACTCCTCCACCAAAAACCTTCCTCCTCTACCAAAAACCTTCCTGAAGTCAAACTTCAAAAGCATCAGCAAAGCCCAGTGTTTCCTTTGCCAAGCAAGCAAGCCCCCAAGTCACATTATCCTGTCCATAAAATCAAAATATGCTATTAAGAGCAATTAAGAGTCAGGATTGCCCTTTTAAACCAGGTGTTTCCACTTTCAGGGGCACCATAAGCTGCAAGAATAGAGGATTTATAGAGATTTTCCATCATTGACTCAGGGAAAAAAATATCAATGGAAGGAGCCCACTAAAGCGTAGCCCCGAGAAGGCAGGTACAGTCGCATCCTTTTGCAATTCATTAGATCCTTCCTGCTCCGGAGGCAGGTGCTGATCTCACCCATGGGTTGGGCAAGGGAGGGAGGTATAAAAAAATGCCTCACTGTTGATCAAAACCATTTAGCCCCAACAAAAACCAAGGCGCTCTTTTTCCAAGTGGATTCCAAAGCCTCATAAAAAGGAACCAAAAGTGGAACAACCTTATAAAGCTCAGTCCCGAATGGTTTTGGGGGTGGTGCAGCTCGGATCACTCCATCCCATGAGCTACCCAAAATGGCTTTGCCTCCCAAAAACAGCGGTTGCTGCCCTTCAGATGATACAAAAAGCCAGATGAGGCTGAACCCAAGTCATGTCCAGAGGCAGAATCCGGCCCTCCCAGCCAGAGCTGTTTCCCAAATGCCTCCACTGGGGCTGGGCTCCCCTGAGGTCCTTTAGGCTGGTGGGGGTCTGGCTAGGCAAAAAGCCAGACAGACATTTTGGCCACATCCATGGCTTGCCAAATTAAACAGGGCATTTTCTGCTCACTTCTGAGCACCTATAACATGGGTTTATAACTCCTGGAGGGTGTGGAAAGTCGGCTATCGCAGGCTTTTATTTAACTTGGCCACAGAGACTGAAAAAGCCAAAGTAGACTTTCAATTAACACAAACATCAGGGAGGATTTTTCCACCTTGGGCACAGGCAGCACACCCTCCTGGGCAGGCTCCTCCTGTCGATTCAGGGGTAGTAACCAAATCTGGACAAAACATCCCCAGAATAAGATCCAGGCATTCCTAGCATCGCATCCCAGGCTCTCCAAGCAGGACAGCTGAGCAGGTGGTGGGTGATGTGCCAGCCTCGGCCACCCTCGCCCATCCTGCAAGGGCCACCCAAGGGTGCTTATGGGTTCTCCTTGCCTGTCGCAGACTCCCTAAAACATTTTCCTTGAAGTGCATCCGCACACACATTTTTAGCCATGCCCTGCTTTTAATGGGCAGCATCCATACATCCCCCACAAGGCAGCGGCCAAATCCCAGCCTGCAGCTCTGGGCAGCCACCCTGCAATGCACAAAAGGGATGTATTTATGTCCCCTCAGCCTTCAAGTTTTATTTTTCAGGCTCAAAAGCTTTCACGTCCACATAAGAAGCAGCTCCCAGCACTCGGCAGCCAGTGCTGCTGCTCTCTGTGCAGCCCCAGCCCGGCACCACCTGCCTCCCCCACGTTCGTGCCAGGTGAGACACCAAAAGCACCCGCGATCTGGGCTGGCTTCCCCTGACTTCCTCGTCTCCCCCGAGCACTCAACCCACTCCAGGGAGAAGAAGAAGAAGAAGAATCAAGAATGGCTTTGCCCAGATGCATTGCACAACCTTTAAAAAAGCAGAAGCCTCACTCGCAAAGAAACCTGGTTTGGGCAGCTCAGACGAACCCCAAACCTCCCTGCCCACAGTCTTGAGCAATAATTTATCGCAGCCACGATGGGGATCTTCCCTCCCAGTGTCACAGCGAGCCCAGCACAGCCCAGGGTCTGGGAAGGCTCAAGGTCTGCTCACATCCAGCTGCTCTGGTCTTACTATGGGGGTCTTCATCCTGCAAACAGGGCACGGTGCTGCTGGCTTGCTCCTAACCCAGGGGAATGAAGGAGAAGATGAAGAACGGGGGTCAGAAAGCTGGAAGACCCCACATCTGCCTAAGGGATGTTTGATTTTTCCTATTTTTAATTAATTGCAGATGTAAAGCAAACAGCAAGGAGAGCCAGGGCTGCCAAGAATCAGAGCTGGTACAAAATCCCACATACAAATGTGAAAATCAGACAAGGTGTTGGGTGACCCGAGGGAGAGTGGGAATAGAAAAAAATGAAAATATTTCAAACATTCCAGAAATAACCCAGGCAGTTCCTGAATTACCACCGAGTTAATGGAGACTGCTCTGCTGGCAAGCCACCGAAATCTGCTGTAATCCCACAAAAATCAATGCAGCCATAGCACTGCCAGCCTGCCATAACATCGGCTTCGTCTCAGGCTTCTGAGCAGCGTTTCTTCAAGGATGCTCACCTGAGCAGTGATGGCACTGCACTGCCAGCACACGCTCACCTCACAGCCAGCCCAACAGCCATCACCACCAGCAGATGCTTAAAATCAAGATACAAGCATTCCTGCATCAAGAACCATCAGATCCAGCACCGAATACAGCAGGAAAAATCACACAACCTGCAATCAGACCACCAGGTCTCCTTCTGTACCCCAACCCAAGCTCTGATTTCCCTCCCTGGAGAAATTTTTGAGCCTTCCTTTCAGCAGGGTTAGAGCCCAGCAGAAGGATGGCAGGACTCATTTCACGGACAAGCCCATCTCCCCCTACTTCTTGCCTTCACTTCAGACATGACCTTTTGATTTCTCGGGTAGAGTGTAAATTACATGTCGCCAGCATAAAATATTAAATCCAATTTATATTTAATTATTGATGTTATTATGTATTCCATAGTAATGGCAGCAGGGAAAAAAAAAATCCACCCTACCATTAAATAGCTCGGTTGCATTAGCAGCTTCTTGAGGTTAGATATCTTCCTCCGTTCCTTCTTAACAGCAAGATTGATGGGTAGGGGGAAGTTTGTAAATAGTCTTCCAGAAATATTTTATCTGATTATTGTACCTATAAAAGGGAGCGGGGAGGGGGAGAAAAGGCCCTTTTAAACCGCTACTAATTATTTGTTCAGCTAAAGGGCAAACAGCTCGGCAAGCTGCGTGCAGCTAATGCTCTCCAGCAGCCTCACTGGAGGTCAGCAGCTCCAAGAGCCCCTGTAGGCAGAGATGGGGCCATGGAAACCAGCCTGGGTTTAAGAAAAAAAAGATGGTGGAGAACCACAGTGGTGAGATTTAACCAGTATGTTAAACTTGAGCTTGACATTTTTACTAAAATATTAATCAATTCTGTTTCAACTTGATTAAGCTAATTTTCTCCCCATATATATTTAATGCCAAAGAAACCCAAGGTGCACAGGTCTTTGTTGCATTGGTTTTGCTCCTGTGGTCCTCACGTGGGATGGAAGGGATTGATGGACATCCAGCACGGACCAGCTCCTGGCAGGGAGAAGTTCCTCCCACCACCCCAAAGCACTGCAAGGCTGAACCACCCAAATCACCTTCACATTCACCATAACACAATAATAATTCAATTTATTTCTGCAGTGCTTGTGCCCCCTGCCAGCATCCTCAGCTCCCCCGCTCAGCACAATAAAAACATCATTCCCCTCACTTAAAAGTCAAATCAATAGACCAAATGGAGAGAACCAGGCTCAAGAAAAGTGAAGAGAAATAATTCATCTGGGGACTGACAGAGGCCACTAAGTGCTCGAGTGTCACCACGCTGGGTGACAACCTTTGGGACCGGCCAAGCTTCAGAGGCAAGGGGGAAGGTTTCTCCAGCCCAAGTACATCACGGAGCTGCTCCCATAAAAGAGCCTTGTTCAAACAAATAAGTGGCCCAGGAGCCTTTCTAGGCAGTCCAAAAGAAAACACTTTGAATTTCTTTCTTAGCTGAAAAGCTTTGCAGGCATTTCCAGGGAGCCAAATAGGAGATTAGCTGCTGGCTACCCCGTCCCAGCACTGTGCAGAGACCACAGGGGACAACTCGACTACTCCTCTGCTCCCCAGCACCAGCCCCAGACCACTACAGCCCAGATTTTGCCCCTCAGCTGCCTGCCAGCCCTTGCTTTTCCCAGGGCTCCCACACACGGACACTCCGAGGGTATTGTGAGGTATTTCAGCATCACCACAGCTCTGAGGAGCAGCAACCACTTTTCAAGACTCACGTTTGCTAAAGCAGGCCCTCTTGTTTGCAGCATAGGAGCACACAGAAGCCCCTCCACTGGCTCTCCAGAGAGATGCTGGTGTGCAGCACAGCCACGATCCTCAGCAGCCATCACCTCCCCTCCCTTCCACCGACTGCAGCTAATTAATCCCTAATTGCCTCCACCCCATCCTGCTGGAGCTGCCTAGTGGTTCAGCTCATGTGCCAGGCGTTTGACCCTGCCTCTTGTCACCCCCTAGATTGTGCTGGTTCCAAACTGCAGATCTGGGCTTCACATCTGAATCCTCCAGACCCCAGAGGGGCTTAAGAAAGGGTGACTGCAGCACAGCACTGACATTGCACCCTTCCTGCCCTGCCACAATGCATGGGAAAGGAAAATTGGCCCCAAAGGTAGCAAGGGGCTGAAGCTGCCTCCTGCGAGCCCAGGGCTGGCTTCTGGAGTGTAGGAGCATCCACCCGTGCCAGGCAGCTCTGCAAGAGCTACAGGGTCCCAGCGCCACAGTGGGGCTAGGACCAAGGGAGAAAACAAGAATATTGGGTCTAAAGACCCAATATTTATTTAAATGCTCAGGTCTGGGCTTTTCCCAAGTTTTTTGGCAGGATGGAGCAGCTGGGAATTTCAGTGCCACAGGATCCCTATGCATCCCAGCACCTGGATGCTCCCAGCGATGGCCCCTTCCCTTTCAGCAGCTTCTCATTTCAAATATAAATTATCCCCTTCTCCCGGGGAGCTCAGTGAAGCTGCCCCATCGGGGGAGGCAGCTCCGCCTGCCCTGGGCTGCAAGCGCTGGCGATCAATAAGCGCGTCCGGCCACAGGAAGGCGAGCGAGCATCTTCCTCCCACCCCGTGCCGCCGGCAGGGTCTGCCCAGCTCCTTGCACCACACAGCCTGGCTCCAACCCTTTCACACATCTCATCACAAGTGTCCACTTGTTGCTTTTTTATTTTTTTTTACCTTTTTGTTGGTTTGTTTGTTTCCTTTAGCTGTTTTTTCCTGCCTCGAGGCTGCAGCAGGGCTGGTGAACCCTCTGCTACCCCATCACGCAGCCCCGATTTGGTACCTCCAGCACTGAGAAACCCTCCCAGCCCGCTCGGCCAAGCAGTTGGTTGTGTTACTAATTAAAGCAAGCTGTCACGCCCAGGAGATTTATTTTCTTTGCCAGATCTTTAGCAGTAAATGCTGCTCAGAGGGCTCAGAAGACCATGTCAGATCGAATCAGCTTCTGAACAGGCTCGTTGTGTTCCTTGTCCCCCTTGATTTCAACTGACCCCTGAAACAAACACCATCACTCCCACTGCCACCTCTGCACCCTCGGCACCATGGTGCCACCCATGCACCAGCTTGGGCACCCACGTGTCTTAATTACCACCCCTCTGCTAACAAGCATGGGCTTTTTATCCTATTCAATTACCCTCTGTGATGTCTAAATCAGTTTCAGCAGAGTCTGATCAGTTCCACACCTCTGATCTGGCAGCATCGATGCCCTATTCGTGTTTGTCCACATCCTAACCTCTACATTTACTTTAATGGACATTTATATATAAGAATATTAGTGCAGCCCGTGATGTTTCTCAGAAACACTCAGGGAACTCCCTGCAAGCACTGCACATGGGTGTCAGGGACCAGCACAGCCATGTGTTGGGGACCCAGCGGGATCTCTATGCCTAAAAACTTACAGCCAGGATTATTTTTTAATTTCATTTTTCCCCTCAAAGACCCAAATCCAAGCTGCATCATCAGTACATTTTACAGGCACACACAGACAAACTCCTGCTCGCTTCTTGCCCGAGGATGGGGAGCCACCCATGGGGATGCAGAGGGACGGCCACCGCAGAGCAGCAGGCGCGAGTGCGGTGACAAACGCTGGCAGAGCCAAGCTGACGCCTCCTGCCAAGATGCTGCTTGTAAACAACAAGTGAAATAACTGCCCTGGGCAGCCGGGGAGGACTCGGCGTTCCTGCTCCCCTCCCGGGTGGATGGGAGTCTGGGAGAGGCAGCCATGTGTGCACGGCTCCTCCCAGGAGCTCCTCTTGGTGCAGCCACCAAGGAAGTGATGGAGCCGCCTGGTTTGGGGGAGCAGCCAGGGAAATGCTGCAGCTCGGAGGGAAGCAAAAGGCAACCGGCCCCGGGTTGGGTTTGGAAGGGAGGAGACCTGGCAAAGGGAGACGGATGGGGAGGCTGTAATGAGCAGATCTAAACGCTCAGAGGGGACTCGTAGATCATGCTCAGCTCAGCCCCACTGCGAGGGGCGAGCGCAGTCTGCATCCCGCTTGCTCCGTACAAACCCATCTGGGCTCCCGAGGCTTCCCGGGATGAAGACGTTTCCCCCTCTCCCGCCTCCTTGGCTAATTCTGTTCTGTCTGGCCAGAGCTCACAGCCCCTGGTTCTCGTTACGCCCCCCGCCGCGCACCAGCGCAGGCACGCAGCATTTTTGCAAAGTTACAGGGTAGCAGAAATATCCTTGTTTTGTTTTTCCTTTGGCCACTCCGTAGCACTTCCAAAGTTGGGAAAAAATTACAAAGTAGCAAGAAGAGGAAAAAAAAAAACCCAAACCCAACCAACAAAGATTAGACAAATGCATAAATAACCTCTGTTCTCTGGGGGTTGATCGTGCTCCAGAACGGAAGAAGGGGGAGGACACAAGGAGGGAAGAAATTAAAAATCTAAAAAATCGGATTTGTTTATTAAAAAAAAAAAGCAAAAACCAATAACACACACTGTGATGCCAGCCCTGGCCAGCCCATCGTGCTCCATCCCTGTTGGCTGTGGCTCCCCATCACCAGCCCCAACTGGGGGTCCCTGCTTGGGGGAAAATATCCATGTTTCCTCCTCCTTGCCATTCCCGGCAGCTCCGTCCCGGCTGTCACTTGAACGGGACACGAGAGCACATCCCCACCTCGTGCCACCGCGCTGAGCCCCAGTGTGGCAGCACCAGGGAATTCCTGTGCAGAGCACATCCGAAAGGCCACGGCCCCAGGGGCTGAGTGGGAACCTAAAACCAAGCTGAGAACTGGGGACAATGCTCAAGCCTTCAAGGTTTTCATCTCAGCCCTTCCCTGAAGGGAAAAACATGCGGGATGGAGCACTGAACACCGTGTTTTCCCAGGATGGAGCACTGAACACCATGTTTTCCCCCAAAACCTAAGAGCTGAAGCCATGGCAGCCCTGGCTGCTGGGTGGACGCGCGCAAGGTGGGCGCCGGGAGGAAATCGTCCCAGCAGCGGGTGAGGAAGCTGCGGGGCTGGGGCTGGATCCGGCGCACAGCCCTGGTTAACACATGTCGCAAAACTGAAAGCCAAACGGAGAAGGAAACAGAAGGTGACAGTAAAGATACCGTGACTAATGGGATCTTCCAGGGCCAGTTAGAGGAACTGGCTTTGCCTTGAGGTGGTCGGGGATGTGCTCGAGAGCTACACGCGGCCCCGCAGATCCCGTCCCAGTGCCACCCAGGTGGTTACGAGAATGACAGATAAAGGCGGCCAAGCAGGAACAGATTTGCAGAAGTGACACCCGCTGGGGCTCAGCACCAGTTTTCGGCCAGGCCGGGTGGTTTCTCTGTTTATTCTCCCAGTGAACAGCTACGCCCCAGCTCCCACACAGCTAGAGAACCCTTCCCAAATCCAGCCCTGGACCAGCACCTTCTGAGGGCTTCCTAACACCAACTGAGGTTTCAAGGGAGGCAGTGTTGGTGCAGAGGTGCACGGCCCTGAGGTCTCCTGTTGCCAAAAAGTCACCTTTGGGTCCTACAGTTAGGTGCCTTTTTACCTCACTTGAACACCCAAATGCTTCTGCATCAGTGCATTTTTGCTTTGGTGCATTTATCACCTTGCTCAGAGGAGGAGGTGACAGCTCAAGGTGCTTTTAAAATAGGGAGAAGGCATTTGCACCCCCTCCCCAGCATCACCAAGCCCTCCCAGCACCCATGGGTGTCCCTGGGCAAAGGATGCTCTGGGCAGCTCTCCCAGGATCATCTCCTATGGGACAACTGCAGAGAACAGGGACAGGACATGAGCCTGGGGGGACTTACAGTGCCAGAGGGGAGCAGACCTAATCTTGCATTTCCTCATGGAACTGAACATCCCCATGTACGAGCATCAGCTCCTGGGTTTGATCCTCTACAAGAGCTGAGCAAACCCAGCTTGCTCACAGCCCCTCTCTGCTCCTTTCACCAAAGTTTCACCATATTAAGCAGCTGAACTGCATCATCCAAGGAGTGTCAAATTGGTTTTAAATGGTTCTAATTATAACCAGGAAGTTTTAAAGTGTGTGGGTGGAAAGGAATGCAGCAGATTAATTTAATAGCAGTTACCACGGCACAATAGTCCTTCAATTAAGAGTTCTTTCTGGCTGGGTTGGTTTTTTTTTCTTCTTTTCCCTGTTAATAATAAATGTCACAAATGAGAATAGACATATTACTTCATCAGATGCTTTGGCATATCTTGTCGCAGAAAGCCTTTTGTGCAGAAATAGTAGCTGAAAGGGTAATTTTATAGGGCTTAGCACTCACTTAACACTTTAGGGGCCAAAATCAGGCCACAGAAGGAACCCAACAAGCTGCACCTGTTTGCATCCCAGCAGAATCCGACTCCACAACCACAAAAAAACCCCTGTGTAGTATCAGGGCTTTGCTCTGGTCTGTCAGACACAAGCCTGGTTGGGGAGCATCCTGCTTCCAGCAGTTATGGAGAGAGCAGGGTGCAGTGAGGGGAGATCCGCTTTGCACCCCCAAAATCCTCCCACTCAGCTCCGTTTGGTTTCCCAGCCCTGTGAACCCATCCTGCACTGGCCATGGAGTGGCTTTGTGAGGCACGGGAGGGAGGGGGACCCCGCTCTGGCTCCCCGTGGTCAGGGAAGGGGATGGTCTGCAAAGGGGTGGCTTCCTCCCACTCCAGCTTTGAACAGCGTGGGGGTTCCTGAAATCCAGGTGTTGAGACGGGAAACGCCACGATTCCCAGTGCCGCTCTGCAAAGGGAGAGGCTGTGTCCCAGCACCTTCCTGGTGTGTGCTAGCAGACACAATGCACAGCGCTGTCCCAGTGCTCCACATCACTGACTGCTCCCTGCTCCACACTGAGCAGCAGAGTGCACATCACATCTCCCTGGAAAAGGGACACTGCAGCCCCATCTCTCCTCTGTAAACTCCCCCCACTAAAGCCATCAAATCCCAACCCTAATTGTTTCCCACCTGAAACACAGGCTGGGTTTCCAGCACTTCTCCCTGGAGCTGTGCAGCACCCCAGGGTGAGCTCCTGCATCCCTGGGCCATTCCCTGCTGCCTTTGCAATCTCCTTTTTCCTCCTGGGTCTCGGCTGTGGCCAGGCACAGGGTTTCTCTTTGCAGCTGGAAGTTTTCCCCAGATCCAGCTCCCAGCGTTGCGGAGGGGAACCTGCCAGCCCTGGCCCTGCCTGAAATAGCCTTTACCATTCTTTTTTTTCTTTGAAAGGTTTATTCTGGTGGGTAATGAGGAGGGAGACCACTGGGATAGGGGAAAACCACGGAGCAACCCAACCCAGGCAGTCAATGACGAGGGAGGATGCAGTGGTCACAGCCAGGAGACAAAAATACTGGGAAGAGACACCAGAAGCATCTTTAAAAAGAAAACCTGTGGCTGGTGGGAGGGGCAGGGGGTGCAGGGGGGGCAGGAGACACCCTGACACCTCCGGGCTCCCCAGAGCACTGGGGGTGATGGGGGCACAGCCCCTCCACTGGCACGGGTGCCCCATGGACACTCAGCATCTCTGTGTTTGCACCCAGGGGTGGTGTACTGGGAGCTCTGGGAGCCCTGGGGGGAGCTGGCCCCTGGCCCCTGGGCATTGCCCATGATCTGCAGTTTGGGGGTGCAGTGCCTGTTGCTCACCAGCACCAGCTGCCCTTTCATATTTACTGAGGGCTAAAATGTGCTCCCCAGGCAGGGGGGCTTGCTTGAGGTTACCAGAAAGTGATGATCAGACTGGGAGAGCTCAACCCCTGCAGTGGCAAAAATGCACAGAAATGCACAGGCGGGGGGGGCAGCAAGACTGAGAGGGGTCCAAAATGTTCCATGGGGTTCACATGGGACAAGGACACGTCCCTGGGAGCTGCAGCAGCATCGACCTTGCCCAGAGTGGCCCCGGCCCTCTTGTGCTCACCACAAGGTCAGTGCTTGCTCGTGGTGCCCGGTGAGCCCACGGGAGCTTCCCTGCACACCACCAAGTGCTGGAAACCAGCAAAGACTGACTAAAATTCCCCAAAATCCGGCCCCTTGTCGTCATGATTTGTGTGTGTGTTTGGCCGATGCAATATTGAACAGATGCCTGGAGGGACTTTGGTACTTAAAAACAACGCACAGGAGGTAAACAGGGAGATTTATTGTTTTACTTTTGTGGTTTTGAGATAGTTTATGACACCAGGCTAATAACTCACCAACCCAAATCCTCATTGATCGGGGGAAACGTTACGTTATCCTCCCTCTGCTCCTGGAGAGGCTGCTCCCCTACAGCCATCCTCTGCCTGCTGGGGACAGGCCCATCTTGGCACATCCCTGGCATTATGGTCGTGTCCCAAGCCCTGTGTCCCATAGCAGGGAGGGAAGCAAATTCCCAGTGTTCAAGGAAGCTTCTCAGGACCTCGTGGTACCCTGGACTCAATGTTACTTGTGCTGGGACAAACAGCAGGAGCTCTCCCCACACCTCACAGCATCCCTCCCTTCGGTCTACTTCTCCCTCCCAATTGCAACAGCAGGACCACAGGTCCCATCCTTCCCTATTATTGATGGTTAATTAATTGCCACTTGTCACATTTCCCTGGGGAATTGTCTGTCCCCAGCAATCGATCCCTGCTGCTGCTGGGTTTTTTGGGAGCCTGGAAGGCATCCCCATCCTGCAGGGGCTGGCAGGACCCATCATTGCACTTCCCAGAGAGCATGGCCCCATGGCACACTGCTGGTGGGGCGGCCGTGCCATGGGTGATGCTCAAGGGCAGCATCAAGAGCCTGGTGAGGGGAGAAACACAGAGGTGAGCACCCTGGGCTGCTCTCCCGCTGTCTCACACGGGCGTATTTCTGTGCTCTGTACTGTAAATCTGTTTCATTTGAAATTCATGGTTAATGGCTGAGGTGCTCTCATCCAGGAAACTCCGCGAGGTTCCGGCTTTTAAGGGAAAAGATGTAACCGGGCAGGAGTTGCACTGAAAACCCAGCACTGCAGAGAGCTGCCTCGCTCTCCAGGCACTTAAGAAATCTCCAAAAGGAACACCAATGCCCCTGGGAAGGCTGTGATTTATCAGCCCTTAGGGCTGCGATTCCCAAACTATCCCACCCCACAGCCCCCAGCCCATCGTCCCAGTCTGAGCTACAAATCCCAGCACTGACGGGCTGTGACATGGACAGGGATGGCTTGGGCAAACCTCACCCACATTTGGCCAGCACCAGGGACACCCAGAGGGCCCTCTGCCTGGTCCCGGGGGGAAAACCAGGTGGATTTTCCATTTTGCCCACCCGCTCGCTGCTAGCATTAAAGGCAAACCCGCACCATCATTTGAACTCTACGATCAGGAGCCTAATTCAATACAACCCAGCTCATCGTTTGAGGGTTGAGCATTTAACTGAAACCCTAAGCCAGCCCTGCAGTAATTTGGCTGGGGAGGAATTGATTTTGACCATCAGCACTTTCTCATTTTCAATAGAGTATGAACGTAACCAGGTTAATTTCTGTTAAGCACATTACCCAGGTACTTTTTGCTCTCCAGCCCAATGATTATGTGTCTGATCTGAAAGATTATAATTGCAACCCAACAGGACACAAACAGGAGCCTGTGATTGAAAGGAACTGGACTGAGAGCAAACCAGCTTCTCTTCTACCTAAAACCCAAACAATATCAACATTTCCCCTCTCTCCAAATTTCCTCATGGTTGATGACTACATGCAATAAAGCAGTATATTAGATCTGTTACAGTAAGTAAATATACTCTAATTAATATTTACCTCCAGTAAACTACCACATTGGCCATCTCACTGGATTAAAGCACTTAGTGCAAGTTTGATTCAGTCCTATGCAAGTTTTAGGTCTGGTTTTCCTCTTCTTCACCCAAACCAGTGTTTTTGCTTGCAGAGGGCTTCCCACCATGGTCAGTCCCTGCCAGTCCCAGCTCCCAGAACCATCCTGGGTGCTGCTTCTTCTCCTGCCCCCAGTTTTGGTCTCAGTGACAAAGGAGATTTGGCCATGGGTCTGAGATTCCCAGATGTCGACACGCCGCCGGGATGGCACTGCAGGAGCACCATGAACCAACCCTGTGTGTACCACTGCTGTGGTTTCACCCAAAATTAGAGATGGGGAAGGGTCCCCACACCACTGCCTAGCTGAGGATGTCCATCCCCCTGCCACTACCACCCATCCCCGGGGCTGGGAGCAGGATGAACACAGCCTTGCCTTGCCTTGTCTCCAGCCCTGCCTGTACACGATTTCTCCCGATCATCATAACCTTCTTCCGCTTCTAAAGCACCTTTCATCACGAAACAGGATGGAGCACAGCAGCTGTTGAACAGCATGGAGCTGCGCTGCACAGGCAGGGCCGGGCAGGAAGTGGAAGCAGCTCCTGCAGCTGCTGGGGCCATGCAGGAGAGCTGTGCTCACGCCACCGCATGCTGGGGCCTTATCACATCCCCCAGCACGCTCATGGCTCCCTCCTGACACGCGAGAAGCCCATGTGGCAGGTCACACGTGACAGCACTGATGTGACACACGGTGGCTGGAGAGGGGCGAGATGTTGAGCTGCCCTTGGAGAGAAGGCAGTGCCGGGCTGCAGCAGAGCATCACATCTTCTGCCCTCTCTGGCAGTGTCTGGACCCACGGTGCTGCAGGTCTGACCCACGGCAGCACAAGGCCAAGCTGTGGCACGGCAGGTCTGGGTTGTGGCACTGCACACCCAAACCATAGCATTGCACATCCAAACCATGGCACTGCATGTTCAAACTGTGGCACTGCACACCCAAGCCATGGCATTGCACACCTGAGCCACGGCTCTGCATGTTCAGACCACAGCATTGCACACCCAAACCATGGTACTGCACGCCCAAAACGTGGCATTGCACACCCAAACCATAGCATTGCACATCCAAACCATGGCACTGCACACCCAAACTGTGGCACTGCACACCCAAAACATGGCATTGCACACCCAAACCATGGCACTGCACACCCAAACTGTGGCACTGCACACCCAAACCATGGCACTGCACACCCAAACTGTGGCACTGCATGTTCAAACCATGGCACTGCACACCCACACTTCTGTGTCGCGCAGGGGCTTGGCTCACACCCTGGGGAGAGCGCTGTGGCCTCTGTCACGCTGGAGCCACAATTATTTTTATGAGAAACAACACAAACCCTTCTTTTCCCTTCTCCACTGCCCTGAATCTGAGCAGCCTGAGGAGCTTCAGGCCTGAGGATGCCTGGGTGCCTTTGTGGGGTCACTCAGCTGCACGCCCTGCAGACCCCTGATAAAAGCATCACGTTTGCCACAGTGGATGGGAGGTAACTGAGGCTGTTTCACCCCCAACCCCTCGACCAGGATCTTCCCCTTTGAAAGGGACAAATATAACTGAGATGAGTCAGTTCCTCCGAGCTCCCATCCCCTGTACAATATGTAACTGGAATTTCTCATTTCAGCACTGCAGGGGAGGCATAACTGGAGAAGACAATGGAGTCAGCTACGACCCAAAAAAGCAGTGCCAATTCTGTGTGCATGAGAAATAAAAACATTTTTAAATCTAAAAATAAATTAACTGTAAGTGACAGCAAGAGCAGATCTGCATGTACTCACTGTCAGACCGTGCAGGACCCAGTCCCTGCTCCTTGGCGCAAGGCAGGCTTGGGTGAATTCTCTGCTCTTTCAGGTCGGGTTGGGATTCATAGAAGTACCAGGGATCCAGGGATGCACTCAGCACCTGCACCAGGAACCGGGCTCCCTGAGTTGGCATCGGACCCAGAGGCAAATCCACAGAAGCCAGGGAAACCTCTCTGGTTTATTTTCTAACTGCATTAAGGCAGTGAGGAGGGAAAAGAGGCTTCACCGAGCTCAGGGCTTGGTTGGGCCAAGGCACTGCCCAAACCCATCAAAACCATCCAACTTCCCGTGAATAAATCAAAGTATGAAGTGGCTGATGGCCCCATTCGGCAGCTGAGCTGTGGCCACCCCATGTCATCGAGCAGAGCAGATACCCAGGGCAGCCTCTGCCCAGACACCACCTTCCTCCCCTGCTGCTCGCCCTCTGCTTGCTCCCAAGTAGTGTTCGGAGAAGACATGGAGAGACCCAGTGCTCAGGAGATTGTCTGGATGCTCCGGAAAATAAAAGTTTGCTCAAGGGACTGCAGGTGGAAGATGTAGGGGGACACAGCTGATGCAGCATTTCAAGCATCCAGAAGCAGGCCAGCATCCCTCCCTGCTCCCAAAACCTCTCTCATCCCATATGTTCCCACCTGTGAGGGACATGGAGAAAGCACCATCTTAGGGCATACGGAGAAGGCAGGTGAGGGTGAACATCCAAAAACCAAACCATGCTGGGACAATCCTCTCCTTTTTCTTGAGATATTGTCAACAGGGCTACACAAAAGCCTTCCACCCCCCATTTTTTTGCCCCAGTCTGCTCAGTTTTACAGCACTGGCTTCACTAGGCTGGGTTTCTTTTTTCCCCTCCGACTTGACTCCTTGCTGGGTAACACTGCATTTGATATTTTTAATCACTCAGCATGCATCAGAGTTTGGCAGCGGAAGAAAGTGGAGTTAAAAGAGAACAGAGATAGTTTGTGCTTGCCAGGGCCGCCTGCCATGGCCACAACCCCTCATCGCTTGTGCTGCGTTTCCCTCTGCTGGAACGTCACGAGCCACAGCTGATGAGGTCAATTTAAAAAACAGCAGTTTTTAACCTTCAAGGGTTTGGATTTCTTCTCCAAAGAACAAAAGTCCTGAAGCCTTCCACCTTCACTGTACAAAGACATTACATGTGCACACACACGGATGTGTCCGTACGTGCACATCAATATTACTGATAAACACTGATAATAAATCCACATTTGGCTTCGTAGGGCTGGAGGATCCTGGTTACTACAGCAATATTGTGCAAATCTTCAATTTCCTTGCTCAGAAGTAGCAGCCAAACTTTTTCTTTTCTCTGAGAGCTGCAGCTTTCTCTGTGTTGGGGGTGACCCCAGAGGGCTGAGCACACAGATGGCACAGACAGAAGGATGATGCTGCTTGGCTTCTCATCCCACACCAGGCTCTACCCTGGATCTTACGGATGCTTCCCAGTGAGCCAAGACACAGCAGAGCTCATCTGCTCCACGTGCTGCTTCCTCGCTTGGCCTATGAAGTTTGCATCACCCGATCGGTTCCTCAGAAGAAGAAGAAGATGTTGATTAATGGTGTTTGCCAAACGATGGGGTCACCTCAAGCCCACAGCGGTGCCTGGGGTTGTCATTTAAAGATTGCTTTCCAGAGCAGGGGGCTCTGGGGAGGCCGGGGACACCTCATGGCAACCCCGGGGGACTCCAGGATCCCCTCACAACAGCCCCAGGGGACCCCAGGACCCCCTCAGGACAGCCCTGGGGAACGCTGGGCTGTGTTAACCAGGCAGCGCAAAGGGGAGAGGACGAGCAGAGGCTATGGCAGCAAACCCAGCTACCAGATAAGGGCAAAGGGCAGAACCCGAGCCTTCTCCAGCTCCAAGGGAATAAAAATAGCCCCTGAGGCGTCGAGGCGANGGGGCGGGGGGGGGGGGGGTTGGGGGGGGGGGGGGGGGGGCGAGGCCGCCTCAGGTGCTGAGGGGAAGGGGAGAGAAGGGGCAGCAGCACCTCCCGTCCGCTAGGGGGCGCCCGCGCGCCGCGCCGCTCTCGGGCAGGAAGCGCGCGAGGCCGGAAGCGGAAGTGGCTGCGTGAGCGATGGCGGCGGCGGTGTCGGCGTTGGGCGGTTTGGAGGAGCTCGATCCCGATGGCGGGGTGAGGCGGCGGCGGGGTGCGGGGTGCGGGGAGGAAAAGGGTCTTCCCGACTCG
>VZRW01003508.1:63811-80442 GCA_013398125.1 Aegotheles bennettii
CCGTCGCCTCCCCGGGGGGTGCCGGGCTCGGGGGAGGGGGGAGGGCGGCCCTGGCTGGGGGTGTCCGGCAGCGCGTTGCAGTTTTAACCCCCCCTCACACGAAACGCCAGAAACGTTCCCTTTTTTTCTTGTCTGATTCTTCATAGCGCTGAAAATGTCAGGTTTTCTGGAGAGCTTGAGGTGCTCGGAGTGCGTGGACTGGGGGGAGAAGCGGAACACGATCGCTTCGGTTGCCGCCGGAGTGCTGGTACGTACGGGCCCCCCCCGGCTGCCCCCGGGGTCCTGGGGCACAGTCAGCGTCCAGCTGAACATTCTCAGTCGCTGGGAACACAAGGAAGAGCGGGGATCCACTGTCCTTGTACCTAACAGCAGAATTAACCACAAAATCCATTCTGGGTGCTTGCATCCATGGTTTACCTGAAGTTTTGCAGCTTCTACTCGTGTAAAATCTGTTGGAGTAGGGAAATCTCCAGCTTAGAAACCTTATTTCTAAGTTAATAGCAAAATTAGTTATGCTGTGAGTTGCCCCTGCTAAGAATGATTTTATATATTAATGTTATTTTGCCCAGAACAGTCTTATATATGTTATTCAAAGCCTTCTGTCTGTACTTTAAGCTATTGTCCTCCTTCTTCTTTCTTAATAGTTTTTTACAGGTTGGTGGATAATCATCGATGCAGCTGTAAAATACCCTAAAATGGAAGATTTCAACCATTCATACCATGCCTGTGGGGTGATAGCCACTATTGCCTTCCTAATGTAAGTGTAACTTCTCCATCAGTTACACCCTCCTAGAACTTACTTTATGCAATAAAAGAACACTTAGTTTTTAAATGGAGAGGTAAATAACCAATCAAGTTACTATCTGAGTAAGTCTAATATCTCTTTTATATTGGTTGATATTTATAGTAAGGAACCATTCAAAAAATTTAAGTTCAAGCTTTGTCCCTCTTTAAAAAAAACCCAACCAAAACATGCAGGAAAGACAACATCATCCTTTTTACAGAAGTTTCTGAGAAGTTTCCCCTGTTGTTTTGTAAATATTTATCTCTTTGCTTTCCCTGTGTTTACCCAGTTTTATCCTGTTTTGCTCGTACAGGATCAACGCGGTGTCTAACGGACAAGTGCGGGGTGACAGTTACAGCGAAGGCTGTCTGGGGCAAACAGGTACAGGGGCACACCTGAATTTTATATATTGTATAGCCGTAGATCTGTGGAGCTGGTAAGTCTTGGAAGAGTTGTCAGAACCGTCCCGGTGTGTCCGTTGTGTATCTGTGCACAGTATGGGTGTGTTGCTGAAGGAGCTCTTCTGAAAGTCACGAGTGTCTGTACTCAGACACAAAACGTCCCCACCTCTTTTTCAAGGTGCTCGGATCTGGCTCTTCATTGGCTTTATGATGGCTTTTGGATCTCTGATTGCTTCCATGTGGATCCTTTTTGGAGGCTACGTTGTTAAAGGTAAGATACAGCATGGAAGGCGAATGATCTGTCTTTAAAAGTTTATTTTAAATGATTGTTGAGTTTTAGAACTTATTTTTAGCTAGTTTCTAGGCAGGTTCAGTTGGCTCCCTATGCACCACTGTTCCACACTACTATTATCAGGGTGGGTTTTATCTACTTACAAAGCTTCCAGCTAGTCTCATTAGAAACACAGGTCCTGCTCACCTGGGAACAGTACTGATGCAGTTAAACTGCTGCAGTTACATGGGAATAATTTATTCCCTGGGTGAACACTTATTCCCAGAATAAAAATTACTGATTCTGTGCAAATTGCTCCTAAAGGCAAAAAGGGAAAAAAAATGTTTCAAATTGCCTGTTTAAATTCACACCTTAACCTGTACCACGGAGGCGTTTTGTGAAGGCAAGTCTTGAGAAAGACATGAAAATGGCAATGTGTTGCTGTGTGCTTTTTAAAAGGAAGTTAAGTAAATGTAAAGCTACTACTTGTACTTGGAGCTGAGGTGAATTTAGCACCGGTCAGGGAACACAGGTGGGTTTGTTTAATTTACATTCTCCTCAGCTTTGGCCTTGCTCAATTCCCAGGGGATTTTCAGGGAAACAGGTGCAGTAGTTGCATAGTGGTGCTACTAATGCTCACTCCCATTTTTGTCATAATTCATGAATATAGATGTATGTATCCTTACATACACACGCATTCCAAACGGGGTGTGCGATCCCATGTGATAATTACAGTCTTTATGAGCACTGCATTTGAGTTAGAGAACAGGAGGTGCTGCTTTTACTTGGAAAGCTAAATGATTGGGAGAGGCACAAAACCTACTTAATTAACTTTCCAGCAGGGTAAGGCTTACGCTTGCCTTCTGTGTCACACAAATATTTGCTGTCACTTCAGCTCTGTATTTAGTCGGGACTCCAAGCCCTTTGGTCTAACTCAGCTCCTTACCACCACTTCATACTCTAGATACTCGTATTTAAAAGCAACTGGTTATCTTTGCTAACACAGGGCAACATGGAGTTTGAGACGTCAGAGATGGGATATTCCTGAAAATTACTTCTCAAAAATTTATGGCAATTCTTTCTTTTGTTAGAAAAACCAGTGGTATATCCAGGAATTGCTGTGTTTTTCCAGAATGCATTCATCTTTTTTGGGTAAGCCTATCTTCCTCTGTTCATTTCGTATCTAATTTGTTTCTGATTATTAAAATGGAAACTTGCTGTAATCTGTTTTTTCTTAAGCCCTGTTTTATAACTAGACATGGGCAAATAAACTGCTGGGAAAGGCAGGAGATCTCTGGGCTCTGTCTGCACTGGTTTTGTTGTAGGACCAGGAACTGCATTTACAAATACTACAACTTGCTCCCTAAAATCACATATTTAAAATATCTGGTATTTGATTTGATCCGTGATGTACTCGTGCCCCTTTATTCTGTTTTAAACAGAGGACTGGTCTTCAAATTTGGTCGCACGGAAGATTTGTGGCAATGAGGACGCCTGTGGACGTGCACTGGCCGTGCTGGTTTTTTAACTGCACACTCCCAAAATTTTGTAAAACCATTTTGTAAACAGTGACCTTCAATTATGTCTAAAGATTAAACAAGGAGAAAACTTCAATCATAGCACTAAAAGTTCTGGTTCTAATCTGTTTCATTTTTTTACTCCTGTATGTTGATTTAAATGTTATGTTTTTGACAAGTGTAAAATTGCTATGAGTAACCACAGCAGTCACTTTTTATGATATGGTGTTTGCTACAAGTAAATACTATAGTGGATAATTGATGTATTTAACCAGCTGTTTCTATCATGTTATTTACAATCCAAGTCTTACTAAATGCTTTAAACCAACTTTTTAACGTGTATTTATTAAATATTTCCTATATCTGGACAATATAACCATTTCTTCAGTTTCAAAACTTACTGGTGTGTGGCTTTTCTTGTGTAATATAGAACAGTGCTGCTTTGGGACCCCTCCCTGGTGGGGAAAAGGGAGGGAGTAAAATATGATTCTTTAAAAGCACTCCTAGAAAACTGCAGAAGCTGTTTATGTTGCAGCAGTTCTGGTTGGTTGGTTGCTGCAAAATGAAGCAAGTGAAGAGAGTTGAGCCTGGATTATATCACTACACGGGTAATAGTAGTGGGTTAACTGTGAGATCATACCAGTGTGTAAGTGTGCATCCAGGCTGAGCACCACTGCCAGCAGCTCTGGGCAGCGGGTACACTCAGCAGATCACTGGTGATTTTGTGACCTGGATATAAGAAAAATGGACCCTGGAAACCTGTCTCCTTCTCCTCTACCTGTAGCCATCCACTCTGCTTGATCCCCAGTGAATGAATTGAGGTCAGCATGCGTTACTGCACCGAGCATCAAAGAACTCCTGTTGTCATCAGTGTTAGATTTTCCCTCGTCACTTCATTTTTAAGCAAGCGTGCTGAATAAATAAAAACAATCAATTTTCACTTTTTTTATTACATAAGCATTTTTGAAAGAGTTTTTCTATGTCACCTATTTTGAAACAAAGAAGGAACACTGAGGATCGATTATTTAAAAACAAGGGGTTGTTTGCACAGAATCCTCTGCGTGATGAGGCCCTGGCTTGTGCATCAAAGCCTCCTGCTTGGAGTAAAAGAGCAGAGCATAAAACACCTCAGAAACGGGGTCTTGACCTCAGTACCAAGGGGCATCAGGGACTGTTCCCTCAGCCTCTCCAGTTGTCCCCACTCTCAGGACAGCCAAAACTGACCCCGTGGTGGTGCAGACTGTCGCTGCACAGACTGAGGTTCACCATTAAATCTTAAATACAAGTAACACCATTGATTTCAGGGGCACCATCCACAAGCAGAACGATTCTTTAACTTCTTGTCATTTGAACCTCCAAATAGCTCGCCAGAGCCAAGTAATTATAGATTTTTCTTTAAGCAGTCAGATAACTCAAAAGAGTTAGGTTCTGGCTCCACTCCAGCTTGCTCACCAAATCCTTGCTTAACAAGGCCTTCAACAGAATGAATTTAGCTTAAAAACAAGTACTTTAACGCTTCGCTAGATAAGAATGAGTAGGTACTCCTTAAAAAATTACACTTTAAAGTACATATGTTGGCTTTGAAACTTGGGAGCTAAAAATTTAAGCTTAGGAGCTTAAAGCTCTCAAGAATTTTGATGGATAAGCCATTACAGCAATGAATGCTGCCAACTATTTTGTACTTATCCTACAAAAAAACCCCACAACTTCAGGTGAGACCAACAAAGCAGAAAAGTGAAATGCATTTTAAGTTTGTAAATTTACACCCCATATCTTTCAAGAATAACCAGATGAGTTTGTTACTATTTTTTTTTTTGTATCCATTGGGATGAATTTTGAGCCTGAGAATTGACCCTGAAGGGTTCTTTCAACCCATCACAGCCATTCATTTTCTCTAGTGACAAAGAGGAAAATCTTATCTTGGTCAGATCTGTCAGGTGGCTCCCTCCATTCAAAATCCAACAGCCAAATGGGGAAACTGCGAAGACAAACATTCTTGTATCAGAACATTTTATGCATCAAATCAGCGTATGAAAAAGGCAATGGAAATCCTTATTAGAAGCTTATTTTCATCCATTTCTTGTTTCTGTAGTTCAGTTCAGCACAGAAAGGTGCCCAAGGCCTGTGTTTGTGCATCAGACTGCATCCGTGTGCAGGCCAGGACGCTTGGTTTGTTTGCATAAAAAGCACCTTTCATGCCATTCACTTGCTTCAAAAATTCTCCTCGAGGGATCCAAAACTTACTGTGAAATGGAATTATCTCCCTTTTTTTTAAAATTCAGATACTTGGAATTCTTCATGGAAGTCAACAAGGTGCCATATATAACCCCACACAGTTAATTTTACATTGAAACTTACCTCCCAATAAAACTGGTCGTCGAAGTACTTTGATACAGGGGTGGCCTTAAACAGCTTGAGGTTTAAGATTAAACCTATTTGTAAAAAACACATATATCCAATTTAAATGTATACATCAGGAAAAGGGGAAGAGGTAACTGGAGGTTTTTTTAGTAACAAGCATCCAAATGTAACAGAGATCAAAATACAGATTCAGAGCCCCTTGACTCAAGCTGACCTTAAATACAAAGAGAGAAGCTTGCCAGGATTGAGGCTTGTGTTATTAAAAATTAATTACTGTAGATAAAACCTCATTAGCATCTGTCATCCTGACAGATGCTAAAAATACATCAAAAATCATTAACTCCTTGCATGAAAAATGCCTGTGTATTTAAAGTCATCAGGCTTATCAGCACTGGTGGCTTGGGATTTCAGCTAGATTTTTAAACAATTGGTTAAACATTGGAGGTTTAGTTATTCTAGAATGTTTCTTAAAAATCTGCTTGATTAGCTCAACTTCCTGATGGTTGGACTGGATGATCTTGAAGGTCTCTTCCAGTCTCAATGATTCTATGATTCTTAATTACATTTAATGTAATGAAAAGGTTTCAGATCAATTAAAGCACAAAAAACCCCATTTTAGAGTCTATTTCACAGCAATTTTCACCTACCATTTCTCTTTTATTCAAGGCAGAATTAACAGGGATAGAAAAACAGCAGCTGCCATAAACCAGAATGCCACACAGGAAACACATGAGCCCCCATGATCCCAAACCGCTGGTGATCAAAGGCCCAGTGCTCTGCTGATGCAAGTGAGCTACTGGTGTTAGTGAAACTTTGCAGACTTATACCCAAATGTAAAAATATTTTCAGCCTCGCACATCTCCTGTCTGAAATTTGAAGGCAGCTGTGAAGCATCTGTTAAAATAAACCTCACCAATGAAAGAATGGTGCTACAAGGTTATTTGTGTTGAATACCTCTCTTAAAAAGAGTGGCTTTGAAGAGTCCCTGGCATTCCTGTGTCCCCTGGCTGCTTCTACAAATAATGTACCCAAATAATGACATGATAGAAGGTGCAACAGGATGATGCACCCCTGGCCCCAGGGAAATGAGAAGGATATTACTGAAACGTGTTTTTCAATACTGACCTGTAATAAAACCTGTTACCAAGGCAACGCTGATGGTCTGGCAGAAGACACCAAGTTGAGTCACGACCAAATAACCCAGGCTGAAAAGCAAAATGAGTGTTCCACCTTAATTTCGCATTCAGGCTGTGAATGGATCCATATCTGTGCAGCATTTTACATCAAAACCTCTCAGAAAAAATCTGATCTTCTTGAATCTCTCTGCAGTTTGATGTTTTAAGAGATCCTATCAGTAGCCTAATCCAGACTTCAGAGGACACCTTTTGCCCTTAGAAACCATCACTGTGGTACTAAAACTTCATTAACTTTGCTTGTTTCAATAAGAACATGATGAGCAGTGTGAGGCCGTTACGCTGCACTGTGATCCAGTCCTGCATAAACTGAGAAAATCAGAGAACTTCAATGAGATGCCAGTGCCAGATCAGAACAAGCTATGGAGAATATCCTTACTGGAGCCCTTCACCTTTCACAGAGTATCTTTGATGATGTTCAGGGTTTCTGTACCTTACGAGAATTCTTCTCAAGGCATACTACAGGAATTATTAGCTAAACTTACTACTTAATAGGAAGAATTTATGTACCTTTGTAAATTACTCCAATTTTTTATTACTAAGAGAACGACCTCAGCCAGAGCTCCAAGCACACCAGGCAAGCCAAAAGTGAAATGAACTCCAGAGGCATCATGAAGCTGAAGAGCTGGATTCAAGCATCTCTGGGAAGAAGAAAAGGTTTAAGTGATACAGCGGAACACAAGTTGGTAACACCATACTGTCTGTCACAGAGCTAGAAAATGAACTTCAGTCTTGCAAGTTGCAATCCTGTGCTCTGCTCAAAAGACTTCACGTTTCTGAGCTCTAATCTCAAAGAAACTTCCCTTGAGGTATCCTATTTTAGGAATATGATGGGATAAAGGTTGGACTTGATGACCCTGGAGGTCCCTTCCAACCATAATGATTCTATGATTCTATGATTCTACACTGGAATAGAAGTTTATACAGCTTAAACAAGAAACAATTTCAGGTTTGGAGTATTACCTGTAAGCAGTGAGATCCTAATACAGTTATCACGCTGGCAAGGAGACCTAAAATCATTGCAATCCATGGGTACTCGATGCTGTGTGCTGCATAACCAACAGTGACCCCCCCAGCCAGTACTGCACTGTGGATATGAGCCTGTAAAATAAACGGACAAAAACCTGGAGTGAGAAGTCTGTCACCACTTATAGCAGCCCAATATCACAGACTGCTATTCACATGCAAGTGTGATGTCTTTAGGGTGATTTTGGGCCTCTGTACACTGTAAATTACAATCTGAGAACATAATTTCTAAGTTACAGCTTTAGCTTGGGAGGCTAATGATGACTGTCAGGCTGAAAACTTGGATTTGTTTTAACTTAATAGCTATTATACTTCCAGTGTACTACTGAGAGTAACAGAGAAACATCTTCTCCATGCAGTGACTTTCTCTCATCCCTTACCATTCTGAATTTTCCATCCTTTGTGGTCAGAACAGACAACACGAAGGCAGTCACAGCACTCACTGCAAGGGCAAAGTAGGTGTTGTAGATCACTTTCCTCTTGTTTGTAACTAGTACAGAATTGAAGCTTGGCCAGAATACCCAGAGAAAGAGAGTACCTTGGAAATAAAGACAAGCAACCATCATTACCTGCTCTAAATCAGAGTGAATCCATCACCAGCTGTCTCGGGAGGGCTCAGGGCTCCAGCCCACAGTTTGCATTCACTGTAATTCCCGCATTGGAAACAAAAGATAACACTTTGCAACACAGACAGCCCCAAGAGTTACCTGCTATCCCAACACCTTCCAAGAACCATACCATTGTAATATCAAACACACACACACAGTCCTACCAGCACCTGGCTGGTCCTTTGCAGAGCTGAAGGTAGAATGCTCTTTCCCAGAACACCTTTAATATCCTTTGTCCTATGTATCCTCCCTTAAATACAGGTTCAGATACAAGTGGGAACAACTACACTGTTGATTTCCAAACAATCAGCACCCTGCCTGTTCTGCACAGGCAGCTGGGGCTTGCTCCTTGGCTGAAATTTCTTCTCCTTTCCGTGCAACTGTAGAATAACTGTTCAAAACCAGCTGCAAGAGAGAACAGAAACAGCCAAGGAGGCAGAGAAAACAGCTCGCATGGGGCAAAGGGCTGTAAAGACACCCAAAGTGCACTTTGGAATGTCTTTTACATTGGCTACCACTACGACTGGTGCTGGTTGTTTTGCCTCCTGGCAGTGCTTGAAGAGAAAAAGAGAATGAACTGGATCATAAGAACAGAATCCTCTCTACCTCTACTGGTATTACTCCAGAGGAGGGTGAAAGACCAGAGCTGAGATAATTGTGCTTCACCAACTCAGCTACTCACAGCTTGACTTTCCTGCTACTTGTAAAAAACTTACCTACTAAATAGCTACTCCCCAGTTTATGGGTCCAAAAGAACAATTCTCTTTCCTCCTGTAAGATCACTGCACAGTGTCACACTTTCATGACCACATAGGAATGAAAACAGGTTCTTCTGCCTCTCTGACCGGGTCTTAATTGTCAGCATTTGGGAACCTCAGTCTCTGTAAAACCAGCTCGCTGTTTGGCAGGGCACAGCTTCTCCTGTCGGCACATGGACACACGCGTTCCAGCCAGCAGAGGGAAGTAGGTGGCCTCACACTCGGTCAACTTGAACCACACATTCCAATCTGTGCCTCTGCTCCCGGAGCTGTGTGCATCTCTAACTTCCATAGCTAATGTTCTGTTCTCCATGCCACAGAGGCACCAGATCCCTGTGCAATTCCTGACAGTAAAATTTGAAATGTCCTTGTTCAATTAATTAGTGACACAGATACTGTCACTCTAAAGCACAATGGTTGAATCCAGCTTCTAGCAAAGCTGGCAGCTCCTGCTTTTGTACAACCTTATCTTGGTTTCTTGAAATCCAATTTCCATTGCTAATTGTCACCCTTTCAGTGCACCAAGGCAGTGATAACCCTGCCTTTCAGACAGGAGAGACCATTCTGGCAATTCAAAATCCATGGTAGCAGCGAGGACTGGTGGAACACTCTGTACTATGACAATCTCCTTCCCATGGATTAGGAAGTAGGTCAGTCATAAAGAAAAAAATTAAATAAAAAAATCTAATGCCCCAGAAGCACTCTCAGGAGCATCTCAGGATATAAAAGCCACAGTAGGAGTCCAAGTGTGGGTGAAGACCTCAGCACGCTTCACACAGCCCTCAGAAGCAGGATGCAAAAAGGAACTATGAGGAATTTGCCTGCTCAGTTGCTCCTTTCTACCCAGGTTACCTCAGGAATTTTTCAAGACATGGCAATATAATTATTCCAGAGAGCAAGCACTTGGTTGTAACAAGCTGCCCTGAAGTTATAATGAAGACTTAACAGTGTCTTGATGAATTAGATTAAAATACTGATCTACTCAAATTCTCCAGCAAAGCAAGAACTCCAGGAACTCAAAAGGCAGCACTTAAATTTCTCTTTCCCTAAACAGTGCAAAGACTGACCAAGAATTAGCCTCTGTGGGTCTTTGCAGAAAGATCTTGGCTCGGCTGGTGGCAGTTACACAGCAGAAGTCACAATAATAAAGAAACCAAATTGTTTCTTTAAGAAAAAGAATGGAACTCCCATACTTTCCTCCTGTCATCACCCAGATCCTTTCTCGTGTGCCTGTCTATCATATTCCCCACCCTTCATCAGGCTTTTATCTTTTCATTTAAGTCACTAGGCAGGGACTGCCTTCTTATATCTCTGTTCAGCACCTTGCAAAACAAAACTGAGCCTTGGCCCCAGCTGGGGACTGTAAGCACTACTGAAACATAAGTAATGACCTCAACTTTGGTGTGTAGGTCCCTTACCAAGGTGCCAAAGGGGACAACTTAGCTGGGAGAGGGAAGAGTTAACCTGCCAAAGCCTTTATGCTGAGACTGACAAAAGCAAACTAAGCCCCAGTTGTTGCAGGAGCAGCTTATATGGCTGGTAGGAAACATGCTGAGACTCACCAACCCATTGTCAGAAACCACCAACCACAGCAGCAGCAGTTTTCTATGCTTGGCTGCCTTCAGACCTTCACTTTGAATGCAAAAGCTTCAGTGTGCTGTGGTCAGCCCCCAGAAAACATTCCTTATGTTCTCACTGCAATTTCTTCTTCCAACTGAGATGCTAAAGCAAAAGCCTTACCCAGCATGGAGAACAAATCTGACTTGGGGGTACTTGCATTCTTCTCAGACCTTGGTGATGGCTCAGAGAAGCGTGAGGAGACTGCCAGACCAAAGTAGGCTCCAAACAGGTGAACATGCATCATGCTGGTATCATCTGGAACCTGTATCAATAGAATAATCAAATCTGTGGTTTGTTTCATCCCACAGGAAGCCTTTGGTGTAGTTCTTTATTACAGATTTGCTCATGCAACCTCCCTACAAGCAGTTTATTTTCACAGTCCCTCAGTTTATGCGAGATGAACTTATCTGAATTCAACACAGCTCATAAACACTCAATTCACATACAGAGAGTTTGGGGTATGTTTACATTGTACGTTAAATGCCAGTCTGATTCTGCTGCCCAGACTGGGCTGGTACACCATTTACACAGGAAATCTTCCAGACCAAACTGACACAGGGAGGGGGTAAGGTTTAATGGCAATTAGTGCCTTAGCATAGGTCAAGGCTCTCATTGATGTGTTGGGGATGATCAGGGCATGGGCAAGGCTCATCCTTTATGGCCAAGAAAGAGCCAATTCTACACATACAGAGTATTCAGGGTTTGCAGTTCGATGTGCTCAAGTGTAATCCCAAAGTCAGCCTTAATGAAAATACAGCCACAGTCTGAGTGAGATGAAACACACTGATGTTCCTGTCAGCAGAGCACAAACAAACCACCAAAAGGCAGCATTCAGTCACCACGAAACTTCCCCCAGTGTGCAGGGAAATCATCCTACTGTACCTTCAGGAATGTGTTGTTGATACATTTGCTCATATGGAAAACTATGATCTCCACAACTGTCATCAGAATTAATTGCAGAGGATTAGTCTTGCCAAGAACAGCTCCAGTGGAGATGACCACAGCAGCCATACTCATAATGCCCTTTGTTATTCTGCAATGAAAGAAATGAAGGAAAAAAATAGTTCTGTATCAGGGCCACACTAGGTCCAATAAAGAAAGAATGACAGACAGTAAAATGTACTTAAAAATCAAAAGCCTTCTAAAATGTCTGCAAATATGACTCTGCTAATTCACAAACAGGTCCATATAACAAGGCACTGTCCTCCACAAAGAGCAATCAGCAGTTTTAGATTATTCCAGTTCTAACACGAACTAATTACCTTTTCAGACCATTTTGGTTTGTCCTTTGAAAAAGAAGAAATAATAATTCTTCCGTCAGCATGGAGCACTGGACACCGATCACAAAGATCAGCAGGTTGAATCCAGTGCTGCTAAACCCGTATCTTTTCAGAAACGTCAGGAAAAAGCCAAATCCAAAAACCACCATGTGATTGACATCTTGAAAAGCTGCATGACAGAAAAGACCAAGACAGCAGTGATGTTATTTCTGGATTTCTGGGGAAAATAAACAAATAAAATCACAATTATCTAAGAAGACTTCAGATAAAAACTCAGGTGCCATTAGTATTTAGTACTTTAAAGAATTCCAGAGCTTTCTTTCCAAGCCATAAATAATCAGAAAAACAACACTCTTGGCCTTGAATTTATTTTCACAAAGTGATCAGGATTGATGTCACGGGTTGAGGTGTCAGAAAGCAGGACAGAAATGGAGCACATTTATCAAAGAAATTTGGACACTCGTTTTTCCTAAGGTGAATTTAAAGAGCTTGAGTTGGACTTTTCAGGGTGAGTTCTTGTGAATTAGTGCTGATTCATTCTTTGGAGGCACTAGGGAAGAAATAAGTTACAAAGAGAAACCTGTATGATGTCCTCATCTGGGTAGAAGGAACAGAAATAGCAGGAGGAAGAGTGTAATATGGAAACCAGAACCATTGCCTAAAAGGAAGAGGCTGTCCAAGACATAAGCTGTTGGATGTAGGCTGGGAAGCGACCCCCAGGACATGCTAACAGTCATCTCCTCATGTAGTTGTGCTGGCCTCTACATACAGCAAAATATCAAACTGGCAGTAAGCAGGTTGGATTTTTCAAGCTATAAAACAGGGAGGGAATACGAGAACCTCCCAAGGATTAATCAGCTCGTATTTGCACAACACTGTAAATACCTTACACACTATAGCCATACATTCATCAATGCACAAAATACATCTCCAGAATATATTTAAGCCCTTAATTCGTTTTATTCACTTCATTTATTTACATCAAACATCCAAATGGAAAATACTGCCATCCTGAATTCTTACTTCGCTGCACAACAACCCCTTTGTGTGCAAAGACCTCACAGAGATCTTTTGCGCCTGCCCTTGCAAGTTTATGTTCATCGGAGGCAAGATTACAGGCAGCAGAAAACAGACCAGCAATGGCATTTAGTGTCACTTATGTCTTCCTTCACTGTCTTTGCTTTGATATAAATAAATACACCCCATGCATGGCAAGGTAGGGCACTTAGAGGTAATAAAACCATTCAGCTCCTCACTAACAAACACACAAACCTGCTGAACATCACCTCTAGTGCACTGTGAAATAAAAGCAGGCACTAACCTGTCCTTACACAGCCAGGCTGCCCACCTTACCTGGGTAGGAGACCCCTGATCCGGATGTACCATCACCTGAGAACAAAAAGTAAAAGAGAAGGATGAAAAGAGCTTCCAGGGAGAGGATGAGCCACGGGACGCTGTTTCGGAAGTTGCGGTAATTAGCAGGCATCGTGAGCCAGGCTACATTAAGCACAATAATATTTTGTTCAATAAAAATGTTCCAGTAACTGCCAACCAAAAGAAAAGGAGATGTGGGGGGTGGCAGGAATAAAAACTCGGAGCGATAAAAAGCCCAAGAGGCGTCAGCAAGGAACAGTTCCTTATCTGTGGCACGTCAGGAGCCCAAACGTACCACAACAGCCATGGACTGAACTCACAACGTGCTCGTGAGCACAGAGGTCTCGAGATGTCAATACTGCAGTGCTTCAGGACACCATCCACAGTGCACTGCAGCTGCTGTTCCACCTCACACACCAGCTCAATGGCAAGTGAGGAAGAACACGGCCTCGCAAGAGTAAGGTGGTGAAGTTTCTGCAAACCCGTTATTTATTGACATTCATAGAATAGAATCATGGAATCATCATGGTTGGAAGGGACCTCCAGGGTCATCAAGTCCAACCTTTATCCCATCAGATTCCTAACCATTAGACCATTAGACCATGGTTTCCTCTACCACCACCCCCCAGTGTGACCCAGCCATCACGTGCTGCAGCCCAATGCCAGCAGCAGCTCTGGGAAGTCCCAGCAGAGCCCTTATCAGGTGGCAACAAGGGTCAGAAGCCAGGATCTGACATTGCTCGTACCCACCCGAGCCCCAGGACCCTTCAGGTCGGGGAAGGTCCTGTTGAGCTTCTCAATGAGACTCTTGGGTTGGTCAGGCTGTAGCTCTACACCCCGTCCCATGACAAACCTCATGCACTGTGAATCCAACCCAACACTGGAGAATCAAGAACCTCTGGACACGTGGAGGAGATACAAGAGTTCCTGTGCTACTTGTACGACCACTCTGTAGTTTACAGCTCCACTCAGAGCACCACAGCTTTCAACTGAGAACCAAACTGCAGCCCTACACCCTCCTGATGCTCTAAATTCAGACCCAGCCTTCATCCAGCTCTGTATCAACCTCCATTACCATGTTGTGGCTACAAGGTACCCGCTGCCTCATGGCTTCTGAGCCCTTTGGCAAGGCACGGGATTTTGGTGGTGGTGGTTGGTTTTTCTTTAAATCAGGAACCACCAGAATGAGCATTTGGGGCACCTGAGCAGGGCTGTATGGTGGAAGCTGACTACGGTCAGAATATCCCTCTACGCAGACATCGTAGGATTATTTGGCTGATGAGGACAATTTATGAATCCAGACTATGAACAATATTATCTTCTCAGTATTCACTGTGCTTCTGGTGGTGAACTGAACGCTTCCTTGCTGAGATATTCCAGGAGATTCAAGTACTGTCATTAAGCCTCAAGACTTTCTACTTCGAGGCCATTTCAAACCGTGTCTGAGTGCTGGGTTTGAGACAGCGAGCACGCATATGAATGGGTAGAAAGCCACCTGCTGGTGACAGAAATACGTATGGGATAAAAACACATGCAGAAAAATCCCAGTTCACTCATATTTTAGGACATTCCTCCTGCAAAGTAAGCACAACAGGAGTTTTCAAGCCACCCGTGAAAGGTTTGCATTTGTAGTGGTAACTTGCAACTTCCTCACGTGCTTTAGAAGCTTCTATTTAGGCCTAATAAAACTGTAATTGAAGTATTCTTACCCAGTTTTGAAAACTCCTAAACATTCAAAGGACTTTCCCAGATGTGCAGAGCTCTGCCCTGACTTCTGGAGAATCCCGATGCAGAAGGATCCACATTCAGCTCCTTTTCAGGGGAATTGTCACCACGTGGGCAACCCAGACAGAACCAGAACGCCTGGTGAACTTTCTCTTAACAAGAAAAAATAGCTGAAACAGCAATTTAGAAATTGATTTAGCTCACTGATGCAGTGTCTTTGTGTGGTTTATAAATGCAATCTATCTAATTGCCTTTCATCTGTTTCCAGCAAGGCAAACCCTTAGGGCTCACACCCAGGGGGATGGCCCCGAGCTCCTTCCACTATTTTGCCCTGGTCAAATGAACACAAATTGGCTCTTTTGACACTCGTTACCAATCTCCTGTCACTGTTAACAGGGAAAATAGGCCAAAAGACAGGACCTGACCCACGTTTTGCCCTCAGGGTGCCACGCCACGCTCTAAATGCTGATGCTCGGGTTTGCTGCTTGAGCCCCCCCCTGAACAGACCCCAGCTCAGTGAGCTGAGACACAAAAAACTTTCAGATCACACCAAAACGTCCCCCCCCGACTCTGGGGCCTCCTGTGGGCTCCCCTGTGCCGGTTCCAAGGCCACACCGGGGCCTTCGCTCCTCTCTCAGCCCAGCACCGCCCGGCCCCTGCCTGGCGAGGCCCGTTATCCCCCAGGGGGGTGAGGCAGGCCCGTGGNCCCCGCCACCCTCAGGGCGGGCCAGGCCGCCTCCCTCAGGCTCGGGGGCCGCCATTGGTTTCCTCAGGGTTTCCACAGTCCAAAGGCGGCCACGGGCCTTGGGGGTGTGTGTGTGGGGGAGGTTCTGCCGAGCGGCCCCGGGGTGCGGAGGCCCAAACCCGGTCCCTGCGCCCGGCCCCGGCGGCGCGAGAAGGGGGCGGGGCCCGACCGTGACTCGGCAGCCCCGGGCGGCGGCGGAGACACCGCCCCGCCCCTCGCCTCCCATTGGCTGAACGCCCGCCCGTCCCACCAGGCCGCCCTTAGGGACTGGGCTGCTATTGGCTGAAGGCTGGCTGCGCTCGTGGCCTCTGATTGGCCCATCTCCAGACACCGTCCGTCTTTGGGCCGATCGGGGAACGAGAGGCCGAGTCGCCCCGCCTCCCCCGGTCTCCTGCACCGCGATTGGCCCGATCGCCTGTCACTCTGTTGCATACGTCCTTTTATTGGCTGGAGGCACCCGTCAATCACTCTGAGGGGTGCCGTTCCCCCCTCCGAGGAGCCGTCCCCAGAGGGCCGCGCTGCGGGGGGAAGCGCAGGGTGCGGCGCTGCCTCCTCCTCCCTTCGCACCCTGCGACTGCGCTTCCCCTCTGCCCACCGCTTATTTGTCAGCGCGGTTGTCAATCAAGTGTGAGGGGCGGTGCTTCAGTGCTACGGCGACAGAGGAAGCTGAGCCCTCCCTGTTCCGTGTCCCAGTGGATGGCTGAGCTGTCCTTTTAGTTCTATCCCGCTGTTCCATTGGGCGGCCTCGCTGTCGCTCACAGCGCGGGGCGGGCGCTAGCGCAGAAGGACAGTGGGCGGGACGAGAACAAAACCTGCTCAGCGATTGGCTCACGAGCCATCAATTCGCGAATCCTCCTCTCTGACGGGCTCTCGCGGCCGTCAATCAAAGCCGTGGGCGGGCCACCCGCTAGCGTGGGGCGGGACCAACTTTCTGAGGCCGCGATTGGGTTACTCAGCCGTCCATCTGC
>VZRW01003508.1:80981-136123 GCA_013398125.1 Aegotheles bennettii
GGGAGGGAGCAGCGAGGAGTCGGGGGGAGCCTCCCCCAGGCCGCGCACCGGGCGGCGGGGGGCCCCTCGCCGCTTTGGCGCCCAGGGGAGCCTTTCCTGGGGGGCCCTGGTTCCGGGGGGAGCCTCCCTCGGGGAGGTCCCGGCCTCCCTGGCTCCGGGGGGAGCCTTCCCCAGCGAGTTCTCCCAGAGGTGCTGCCCCTGCGAGCACCGGCAGCCCCTGGCGCTGGGCTGGAGGAGCTCGGTGTGCCCGGAGGTGCTGTTGGCTCCGCGGTGGAAGCAGCAAGGGCTGGAGGTGCAGCAGCGAGGGATGCGAGCGAGGACTTGTGTGGGCAGAGCCTGGAGCAGGGATGGCTGAGGGCCTGGTGGTGCTGGAGACACAGCGGGCATCTGGCCTGGCACGGGCTTGTGAGAGGAGACCACAGTGAGACCCACGTTCCTAGGGGGTGTCTCTTCACTGGCTTGGAATAAGAGCATCTTTTCCAGGGATTTACACCCAGAAAACACAAATTCTTAAGTGCTTACTTGTCATGAGTGTATTTTAAAGAGTATTTGTAGCTCAGCCCTCCTGAGTATCTAAGGTATGCCAAATTTTATATGAAATATAGATGAATATAGAAGAGTATATGAATATAGAAGAGTATATGAATATAGAAGAGTTTGTTTTAGTAGAGGCTGGAAAGTTATGGTAAGCACAGCATCCCCCTTCTGTTCCTAGTTTGGCTGAGGTTTGTATATGCAATGGCTGGAAACTTGTGCAAACTTATACAATGCAGATGTTGGCTTTGCATGAGGGAAACAGCTGACATTGAGCTCTGACTCTGATAAAATTATGACAATGTACTGCTTACCCTTGTGGTGAATCTCTGCTTCAGAGTAGAGGGCATCTTGTTGCTTTAGACTCCCAGGTTTGGAGAAAACAGTGCTTGGAATGGTGAAGAAAAAACATCCATTGCTTAGAAGTTAATATTTAAGGTGACTGGTCTTAGGAAAATGATTCAAATGTAAGCAATTCCTTATATAATTGCTTAGTTTTCAAAAGTAATTCAAAATCATACACTCTCCGTTACCTTTGAGGTGACTGGCTGGGATGGTGGGGTCAGAGAAGGAGAAAACACCAGAAAAAGATGAGAAGAACACCAAGGCAAGGAGTGTGTTCAGCATGTAGAGCTGTGGCAGTTGCGTGAACAGCTAAGAGAGACATCTGACTTCTTGTGTTAACTTCTCCTGGAGTCACTTCCAAGTATTGTCTGGCAGAAAGAAGAGAGAAACTAGTTGGAAATCTAACCAGAAAGAGGTGTTTCTGCATGGGTTGTGGCTCTTGTTTCTTTGATTTTCTTTATATATATTTGAGGTTTTTTGGTGTTTGTTTGGTTTTCCTCTCTTCTTTCTCTCCATAATTGAAAGAGATTACATACAGGTAACTTCTCATCCAAGAATAGATTTCTAAATTCTTGTCATTACTATCTTTATTTACTCAACTTATCTTAATTGTCACCATCAGCTTACACAAAGCCAGTAAATACACTTATCAGGAGGTAGCATCATAGTTTGAAGCAGGTAGACTGAACAAACAGCATGATTGAGATACTTAACTCTTTTAGGATTTCTGTTTGCTTTTTAAATTAAGACCAATCTTCCCATCCTTGCTCCCTCTCCAATCTTCCAACGCAGAGAAGGTGCAGCCGTTACTAACAGACACAAGTGAGTGTAGTTGAGAGCTGCAAAGCTGAAGAGTTTTGGAGCAGGTGAAGCAATGAAGGAATTGTCCTCCAGTAAAACCCTGGTGACAGGGTAAGGTGTGTAAATCTGAAGGGGATTATAAGAAGTGATAGAAAAACAATTTCTAGTCACAAAACGGAGTAGGAAAGATAAAATCCTGGTTGCATTGAAAAGTGTGAATCCCAATCTGATGTTAGGTGCAAGCATGATAAAGACTTGTGCTGCTTGGAAGTGTTGTAGTAGCTGTGGAAAGAACGTTGTTATAATTAAAACATAACAGTGCTCTCAGTAGATCTCCAAACCCAACAAACTGATGGTAGGAATCGTGGGATCTCATGTTATTTCCACAGTGTATGTTCAAAACTTTGCCTTTTCACTTTTTAATCTCCCTTGCTGCCGTTGTTTTACAATGCTGGAGTGATTAACATCTTACACCTTTGACGCCGTGCATGCATTAAAACAGTAATTGTTAATTAAAGTATTCATTGCAGCTTGTCATCAGTTAAGCAATTAAAGTTTACTTGTTACTGCTTGTTTCCAAGTCTTCCCAGTCCCCATCCTTGATCTATTTAAAATCCTTCAGCTTTATTGCTGATGCTGCTTGTTTTGGCTCTAATGAGTCATATTGGCACTTGCTACCAATTTTGTAGCTGGTTAAGTTTCAAGATGAATTCCACATGTTATTGGCTTAACTTCCACATCAGCTGACTTGTGCCATGTATCATGGATTTCCTGACAATAATCCTTAAACACTGACTGTTCCTTTAGTATTAGGATCTTTTTAGCCGTGTAGGTATATATTGCCCTATGTCACAGACAGTACCTGGGCTGGCAGCCAGGTGGATGCCCGGGAGGATGTGGATGTGGCTGTGATCTCCAAGTTCCGGAGGTGCCCACGGATGGCAGCCTGTGCCCCTGGGCATCTCCTACTGGGCAGATTCTCTTGGCACCATGATCCCTTTGCTGAGATATTCCCATCATTCTGTATGCCACCTAACTTCTGGTGTGGCTTATTTCCAAGGACTTGATTTTTTGACTCTGCTGACAGCCAAATAAACTGTAAGGAAAAGAAGTTCATTACTAACTCCAGAAACGGGGCCTTTTTTTTAGGCTTCTTAAAAAAAAAAAATCCAAAATGATTCTTCCTACTGATTTATTCTGGCACTTTTTTTATAGGTTTCCTATTTGGGGAAAAACATTTTCTTCTCAACCTGCCCTGGAGGTCTGTAACAAACCCACAGTGCTCTTTTTTTATGACTTTAACTTAGATTCAGGTCTCAAACCTAATTTAGCTTACATTTAGATGTGTTCTACTGTGTCAACCCCAATGTTACATGTAATATTGCTTCCCCCTGCCAGTGACTTTCATTCTCTGCACACTGCAGTTCCTCTAGCTTGATTTTATGTGTCCTGGGCTTGGGTGTTTTCAGCTGGGTTGCCGCAGTGGGTTAACAGTTTCTCTTGTTTCAGTCCTGCAATACTGATGGCTGCTGATATGCCTGTGGTTCAGCAGTCTATCACACTTGCTTCCAGAATGACTCGAAGAGTTTTTCCTTTTGTCTTCCTTATATTCCCATAGTTCAGTGATCGATGTATTCTGTGCCATATCAAGACACTGAGAAGTAGCTCAGGAGGCTTCGTGGGATTCTTTAAGTTTCTCTTCCTTTTCAAAAATGTAGCTGGCAAGTGTTTCACATGATAGTTTCCAATATGCAGACCACATCCTAGCAGTCATTTTCTCCCTTGCATACTTGCTGTGCTCATTCTGCACTGCTCTTTTTGTCCACTGCTAATAATCTTATATATTTGTGTGTTTACATAGAGAAAGCTTTTTTATTTGATACTCAGCATCCCCAGTGTTCTGCCTGGCGTTGGATGGGTAACCTTGAGATGCTGGTGGTAGGCTCTGATAATTTCACACACAGGCTGAACTTTTAAAGCCTCCCTCTGCATTTGGTGCCCTGCCAGCCTCAAGATGCCTTTGTCTCATGTTAGGCTGCAAAATGAAACACGCCATCAGTTCTGCTAAGATTCACTTTCCAGCCTTTAGGGCTTGCTGGTAATACTGGGATAAAATAGAGGATTAATTTGCCACCAGTTGGGATTTGGGGTGTGCAGTTGTGGTTTTTTTATCCTTGTGATTTTTTTTAAAAAACTTTTTTACCTTATAGCAAGCACAATATCTGTTTCTGTGGGGCAGTAAAAAGAGAACAAAGAACAAGAGGGGGGGAAAAAAAGGAAGGAAAAAAAAAGGAAATGGCATCTGGCACTTGAGGGGCGGGGAGGAAGAATGAGGAGGAAAATTATTTGTTTGAAAATTCAAAGGGGGAGCACAGGCACTGTTGTGTTGTGAATAAATCTGTATGTTCAGCATACATTAGCAATCAACTGACCTTTCACAGAATTTGCAGCACTGTAATCACTGCTCCTTCCCGCTCGGTGCCCTGCTCTCCTCATGGATATGTCCATCCTTCCCCCTCCTCTTTTAGTACCCTACAAGATTAGATGCCATATGCTGGTTTTATGGGGAAAGCCTTGGCTTTAAACCTCTGTCAGATCACTGGAGTCAGGTTTTTTGACATGTGTCAGAAAATTGGACAACCCAGATTTTAGGTATTTACCTAAAACAATCTTCCCCTGTATTGAGCACAAACTCGGAATTATAATTGGCACCACGGAGCATATTTGAGCCTTTCTGACATAAGGGCTCCAGAGGTTAGAAAGCACTTCTGCCAGTGAATATTAGCTCTGAGTGAGGGCACTGACGCAGCAGCTATCAAAATTGGAGAAATGTGTGGATGTGCCCGGAAAGATCAATGACTGTCAGAGGTTCACAGGCACCAAATGGCTGGTGCCGGGTTCCGAAGGAGCGCGGCAGAGCATGAGCATGTTGGAGGGGAGGTGTAGAAGGGACAGAGTAGCTAACAATAGAAATGTGCTGGGAAGGACGGTGTCTGGAAGGAATCAAGGGACTGAAGAGCAGAGCTGAAGCCGCAAGCACAAAGCACAGAAAGAGCTGTTGCTAAATTTTGTTAGTCATTTCATTCACGTGATTGTATCTGAAAGGTCTGTTGTATGGAACAAAACAGCAGAGGAGTGATGAGCCTGTGCAGTGAGAGGGCCATTAGCCTGGTTTTCTTGGAGGTTTAAATATTGCTGGATGTTTTTCATCTGTCACTAATTTAAGTGTTCCCTGAGAGGTGTCTGTTCACTGAGCGCTTGTAAATTAACAGCGGAACCGTGTGCTTGCCAGGAACAGCCAGTCTGGGTGTGTAGCACCTTTGTGGGAGAAGGGATGCGGGGATTTGTGTTCCTTTATTCTCTCTACAAAGACTCAGTGCTGTCTGCAGACTGCAGTGTGCTGCAAAGACACCCGGGCTGGTCGTAACCCAGCTGTGTCTGGCACTGTGGAAGCCCAGCATGGTTTGGGGGGGGAGCGGACGTCTTTCGGCTGCTGCCGATATCGATTGGTAAAGCTGGGGTGGGGTGTTCAGTGATGGACTGCAGTCTCTGCCCCTGCAGTCCTGTGTGCTTTAATTGGTGGGGGAAGGGGTCCTGATGTAAAAAAAAACCCAAAACAATTAATGGAGTATAGTACCTTCAAAATGTTTTCTATAAGGGGGTGTATGGATGTACACTCACGCAGTTGAAAACATAGAATAGATGACACAACAATGAACTTCATTGCTGAGGCCAGCATGAGTGGATGAAGTCTTTTATAAAAGGAAATAACTTTCTCACATCTCATCTTGCACTCATTAAATTCTTAATTGTTTTCAAGTCCTTCAGATGGCTGAGAAGTGGGCTCTTTAATATTGTTGGGAAAACCTTATTACAAGTGTTGTATTGTTACAATTCTGCTTTAAAAGGTGGTAGATGTCACCATGGCCTTCAGATTGGTATGAATTTAATATTAGAAATTACTTTAATGGCTGTATTACAGAACTCTTATTCAGCAAATGCTTTAACTTAGAGTGGCACTTAACAGTTGAAAGGCATTAGTTCTGATAACCCTAATTTGCTAGGGAAATTGTAGCCTTTTTATGGATTTCAGTGGCAGAAAAATAAACAGTAGCCGTAACTTTAACCCAGGGAAAAGTGCCTACACAACACAACTGCTTTTCCAGCTAAACAGACAGAATGGTGATCGCTGAGGTGTGATGCCTTTCTATATTTTCTCAAATCTAAGGGCTGCCCGTGAGCAGTTCAGCAGCACGGTCAAAACGAGCCTGGTGGTGGCTGCGTGTCCATGTCTCAGTCACCTTTGATGCTGAAGTATTTTGTTCCCATGAAATGGAAGTGTTTCCTGTAGCCTCTTTATTTGCGTTTTTTCAGTCCAGTTATGTGAAATTTCAGATAGAAAATATCCCAAAAGGTGGGCGAGGAAAGGCCAAGGTGGGTCAAATGGAATTGGACTTTAGGGGAGAGCCTGGTAGCAGACAGTAAGCAGGAACAGTGAAGCAAAAACTCTTCCATTGGGGGAAGCTGGAGGATCAGGACGGTTGATCAGGGTCACTTTCAGGCACGTGCAATTAATCTTTGATTCATAAGAAGTGTGGTTTGGAAGCTGAGCTCACATGATGAGTAACATGAGTGATAATGGCATGAATGGCTCAGTTGCTGCTAAAGCTTTGCTGGTACATAACGCTTTTCATAGACATTTTCTATTCTGTGTCTTCTCTGAAGTGCTGAACAACTTCCTAAAACAGCCCCGTGCCCATGAACGGTGCAGAAACTTGACCCTACCTGGCACTGTGCATGCAGGCTCTTGGCAACGTATCAGTAAACATTCCAGGGCAAAGTTCTACTGGTTTTGTTGGCAGGATGATAGAGGAGGAAAAGTGAGTTACTAGAAGGAAAAGCTGTGCTTCATTAAAACCAAAAGAAATGTGTTTATATACTATCCAATCCAATACAGTGCAACAAGGTGGTTGCATTCCAGGGAACTGGCGTAGTGTAAAAGATCTCTGGGTACTGGGATTTGGGAGAAAAGGGTTTTTGCTTCCTCCTTTTTAGCAGAATGGATTGGGCTGATCCCTCCAGTGCTCCTGTGTTATCTAGGTATGATCTCAAATGATTTTGAGCTCTGTAGTCAAGGAGGATCATCAGTGGTTCAAAATGCAGGACTGAGAATAAGAGAATGTGGTTTTGAAATAATTAAAAACATGGAAGTTGGGCTGTCTGGTCTCAAGTCTCATGTGCCCCCATTTTTCTGGGCATTTACTTTAAAGTGGATGTTTTCAAACATAACTCTGATGAATCAGTATCAAAACAGCCTTCCTAATTGCTATAGTTAGAGCTTAAAATACATCTAGGGTTGCAGTTTGTGTTAAATATAAAGTGAGTGAACATCTGCAGCCTGGTGAGGAGAGGGAACACCGAAATTTCAAAGCTCTGAGTACAAGAGTGCAAACTAGAAGAGAAACATTTTGGCTGTGCCAGCATACCTGTTGGCAAGACTCTGCCTTGTAAAAGTACACTGCAGAGCTAGAGATGGTCACTGAATGCCTCGTAAGATCAGCAAGCCTTCTGTTTCTTTGCTACTTGATATTTAACTGCATTTGGTTTTAATTAACTTCATTAGACCAGGCGTGATTTTAATGTAAAATAAAACTACCTATTTTGTAAAATTATTTTGGATTAAGTTTTTTTAGCTGTATTATAATTGTCTCTAGTTTTTATTCCTTAATTTTAACTTAAAATTTAAAAAAACCCCTCAAAGTAAGTCTCTGTTGGAAATACTGACCTGAGATTACCTTTCTTTTTCTACAGTACTTTTCTGTACCTGAAGTTCCTGGTAGTGTGGGCCCTGGTACTGCTGGCAGACTTTGTCCTGGAGTTCAGATTTGAGTATCTGTGGCCATTCTGGCTCTTCATCAGGAGTGTTTACGATTCCTTCAGATACCAGGGTTTGGTAAGTAGAACACAAAATTCTGTCCCTTTTAGGGAAATCCTGCAGTGTTTCAGGGCAAATGCCATGTTAGACAATTAACTTAATGGCACTGACGATAATTTTCACAAGAGGAATTTTCAAGTGACTAGATGACCTGGACTCAAGTCTCTTCTCTCTGATTGCCTATTTTATCTATGGCAAGTGGAGGTGAAATATAGAGCTAACAAATTTTCACCACAGGAAAATATTGTTTGAATTCCTGAGATTAGTGAATTGGTTTAGATTCCTATATAACAGGGGTGTTTTTTTAAATAAGAGATTAGCTATTTACTGCTCTTGCAGAGAGTAATGATGCTGCTGGTTGTTTAGGGTTTTTTTCCTGGGGGATATAGCAATGATAATAGTGTAAATGAGAGTCTTCAAACAAAATAATAACGAATTAATAATATAGCTGTGTGGAGACTTGTTGGAAGAGTGGATGGGCACAAATTCTCTAGTTGCACCCTCCCTTAATTGGCTAAGTTTCTACTTTAGTTGGCTAGACTGCTCCATTTTTTTGCCCTAATTATAAGCAACTCTTGTGTTTCCATGTTGAAATCATTGATGGTGTCACCGTTACTAAATAAATAGGTAATATTTGCTGGAATAAACCAAAACCCTCTTCTTTCCCCCCACCCCTCCTTTCTTGCAGGCCTTTTCAGTATTTTTTGTCTGTGTAGCATTCACATCAAATATCATATGTCTGCTCTTCATCCCAATACAATGGCTGTTTTTTGCTGCCAGCACATATGTTTGGGTACAGTATGTCTGGCACACAGGTAGGTCACTATTTTTTATTACAACTTACTGATTTGAATATATTATCTTACAGCTTTCAGTAACATGCAGAAATCCTCTTCTATTTGTTACCACGTTTATTTTAATGCACTTTTGTTACAATTCTTTTGCTTTCCTTAGTATGCTGGTTTGTATTTGATACAAGTCTGGGTGCATCTTGTAGTAAGCATTAAAGCCTGACCAGTGGAACTGGAAGTGTATAAACAGGAATAAATCCTTGGGTTCTGGGGCAGCAGTTGGACTGGGGAAAGTGGTTTAGTTTGCATGAACACCAATACTTGATGTGGATTATGGATGTGTCTTTCCCTCACTCAGAACATTTTAGGAATGAAATTTGAATATTTTTTTTAGAGGTAACTTTTCCCTACCCCAGTCCTTGGGGCTTTTGTAATACTTCGTGTTAGACTTCTCACCAGGTCACAAGGATTTGCAGGGCAGCGTGGATCATTTCTCAGCTTACTGGAGAATGCAGTCATCTTTCTGACAAGTTAGTCATTTATAATAACGACGGTGTGGGAGCTAATGGAAGATGCTGTGAACCAGTTGCTGCCCAATTTAAAATACGTAAAAAACCTGGAGTTATTTTTAGGATTGTATTAAGCTGTTAAGGTGCTATCTGAAGTTGTTCTCAGAGTTGGTGTTTAGAAACCCTAAAGGAAAACCAAGGGGTTTAAGGCCTTAGTTTTGCTTGGCTGCTGTTTTACGTTCTCACCAGTAGTGCTGGAGAGAGAAATCAAGACAGCGTCCTAAATGTTCCTACTGTTGTAGAGTTTTGAGTTGTTTGTATTACTGTATATGGAGTAACCAGGACGGTGCTTACTCACCCCTGTCTTCTCAGCTGATTTGCTCACTGCTGCTACTAAGATATACCTAACTTGGAGTGAAAAAGTAGTCCAAGCTTACCACTTCTGACTCAAAGATCATAAGCTGTAACATTACCTCATCTTCTGCAGTTTCTTCCATTTGTGTTCCTTTTCTGTGTAGGGTTTTGTGCCAAGCTATTTCATTAGCTGTGCATCTGTTATTTTTCACTGATGCCTTATGAAAGTAATAAAGCAAGATAAAGAGACAAAAGTTTAGAGTTGGTTTAAAATAAAGGCATCCTAGATACTTTATTCTGAAAAAACTCCTTACAATTCCCTGTGCGTCTGTCTGAAAATTTCCCCTGACTTTTAGAATGTTTTAAAAATAACTTTAAAATATTTGCTGCTTGTAATTTATTAGTGATGTGTTTCTTTTCTCTCCACAGAGAGGGGTGTGTGCTTACCAACAGTATCACTGTGGATACTTTTTGTTTATATTGAAGCAGCCATTAGATTTAAAGATCTAAAAAACTTCCATGTAGACCTTTGTCGTCCATTTGCAGCACACTGGTAAGTGTTTTTTCTCCTTATTAACCTCTATTTCACCAGGGAAATGAATATTCAGGGCTTCTTAGCTTGGTCCAGGGCTTGATTCTCCCCTCACACGTCTGTTGTTAAATATTCCACCAGGGATGTATGCTAAACATTAACTCAGTGCAGCCTTTGTGCAGATGCAGTGCTCGTGAGCTGTAGGGAATTGGTAGCATGGATATTCCTAACATTCCTTGGAAGTTCTTATCATCAGTTTGCAAATTCTGTATTTACATAATGAAAAGATAGTAAAAGGAGAAAAAAAATAGTTTCACTGATAATTTATGTATCCTGTTATGAAAACTTTCTCTTTTTTCTATAATGAAGCAGCCCTCTCTTTCCCTCCAAAGGGTTCTCATGAGTGTGTGGTTTCATAATTCACCATAGGAAGTGAATAAGCTTCAGGTTGAAAATCATGACAGAAAATAAAATCCAAGCACTACTTACTGCACTGCTTCTTTGGAAGTGGTAAGAGTGACTTCAGGTGAAAGACTTGACCAGAGAGTATCCACATCTGGAAAAAACCACACTTATTCCACAAGTTTTTAGTATAGTGTGCATTGATCAGGCTGTGTTTAAAATGTATCCTGGTTTTCCTGGAGTCGTTTGGTCCAGTTCCCTGTGATACAGTCCCCAATGAATTAAACATCTGTCATTTTAATTGATATTGTCTACATTGTGCAATAAATCCCTTAAACACTAATTAATTTCTATAATAGGTTACAAAAGCACTTTAGAAGCTGTGAAGAAAGGTCTTTCTACTGCTGAATTGGATGCAAACATTTCAGCTTGTCATCAGAGTTTTAGAACTGGAGCTACAGCTGGCTTTACCCAGTATTACAAAAGAAGCATTGGCAGAGATAATGTCAGATGCATATGCAAATGATCCTTGCATTCTGGCAGCTTACTTAGAAATGCAGTTTGCACAGTGCTATTACTGAGCAAAGAATGAGAACATTTTAATGGTTAACAGTCATCTGCATCTGAGTTTTCCCCTGATCTAGGACACCTTCAGTGTTTAAAATGCAACTTCACTCTGCGTTGTTAAAACACTTGTCAAAGATGTATTTATTTTTATACAGGGATTGATGGAGTATCCTCGTTAATAAATACAGTAGCATGATTTGTTAGCATTCTGCATTGGTGCAGTTGTCAGGAGCTAGTAAGAATACTTAATTTCTGTGTGATGAAGCTGATACAAAGAAAATAATTCCAAAGTTCTGTTATGCTTCTGTCATCCTCATCAACAAATGGAACGGAGTCTGGCTGGAAGTGGAATTCTTCATATCTTATCTGCCAGTAAGATAAGGGAAGAACTGAGTTTAGAGATTAGATGTGTTTTGCTTACAGCTTCAAGGTCAATCTCCTAAATGAAGAATTTCCAAAGGCCCACTAAAGATGTCTTAATTGTGGCCAGGCTCAGCAGGGGCAGTGATGGTTGCAGCTTTACCTCCAGGGTCCCTCCCAGCTGGACCAGGTGTGAGTGGTGGCCCTTTGGCTCACAGCCCAGCCCCCCCCCCAGGAATGCAATAGCCCCAGAGCTGTACGTTCCAGCAGCTTCTCCAGCTCGTGTTTCTCAGCCTGTGCTGCAGTGAGGAGGTCTCACAGGGCCTCTTGCAGAGACGGTGTTTTGGAGAACCATTCTTTTGTCTCAGCTTTAAGGAATGGTGGAAGAGGAATCTGCTCTTTAATTTCTCAGTGCAGAAGGATGGGGCTGAGGATCAGTTTCTCCTTCACTGCATTGGTGCAGTTGTCAGGAGCTAGTAAGAATACTTAATTTCTGTGTGATGAAGCTGATACAAAGAAAATAATTCCAAAGTTCTGTTATGCTTCTGTCATCCTCATCAACAAATGGAACGGAGTTCCATTAGCAGATCTCCTGTTTTAATGTCTTGTACCCTACATGGCCCTTTAGGGACTAAACTTGAGGACTTGTGCTGTATTTGGTTGTTATCTCCTTAAAAGATGCAGAATTCCTAGTCTGGTGCTTGTCTAAAAGCTGTCTTTATGTAGTGCAATTGCACTGTCGTTATCCTTTAATCTATGCTACAGAGATAATTGCTGTCTGTAATGAACTGTGATTTTATCTGGGTAAAGAGGTGCCTACATATTTGAACTGTAGTTTTATTGCAGTACAGCAAAAAAAGTTTTATATATATATTTTCTATGAAAAATTGTAATCCAGATGTATTCACAGCTATACAATTTGTTATCATAATAGCAAATAAATAATTTGTTACATTACGAATAATAATGTTGTTTGTTTTTTTTCCTCTTAGCATTGGCTACCCTGTTGTGACTTTGGGCTTTGGCTTTAAAAGTTATGTCAGCTACAAAATGCGTTTAAGAAAACAAAAAGAAGTGCAGAAAGAGAATGAGTTCTACATGCAGCTTCTGCAGCAAGCTCTGCCCCCAGAACAGCAGATGCTACAAAGGCAGGAGAGGGAGGCAGAGGAAGGCAAGTTACACTTATTACTTAATGTGTTTGCTGTTATTTGCTATTAAAAAAAATAAATAAAAAGCCTGCTGAGGAGGAGCTTTAGTCCAGGTTGGTTTGGTGAAAGTATAGTGAACTTAGAAACAGAAGAGCCAGAAATAAAATTATTTTGGCAGTGGTTATTATGACAGTAGAAATTAATGATGCCCTCTCTGTTTAGGTGTTTATTAGCAACTGCATCAATATAGTCAGTCAGTGCTCTGTGAAGCACCAGTATTTATTATTAAATCCCTTGGTTACTGTTTCCTGCCTGTAATGGGAAAAAAGTCTTAAAATACCATGTGAGTTCTGACTTTCATTTCTAAATAGGCTCTAATAATGATTGTTTTCTGCAGGAATGATTGATGTGCACTTAATGATTTTTCTTTGTGTGTCACAGTATTGATTGATTTAATGAACTAAGTATTTTTTTTTATTTTGGTGTTGCAGCAGCCAAAGGATTATCTGATATGGATTCCTCAATACTTTTGCAGCACAATGGAGGCATTCCAGCCAATAAAAAAATCTCTGCAACGTTGCCAGAGCTAGAATATAGAGAAAAAGGGAAAGAAAAGGACAAGGATGCTAAGAAACACAACCTTGGGATAAATAACAATATTTTGCAACCTGTAGACTCTAAAATACAAGAAATTGAATATATGGAAAACCATATCAATAGTAAAAGATTAAATAATGATCTTGTAGGAAGTACAGAAAACCTCTTAAAAGAGGACTCATGCACTGCCTCGTCCAAAAATTACAAAAACGTCAGCGGAGTTGTGAACTCCTCGCCTCGCAGTCACAGTGCAACTAATGGGAGCATCCCTTCCTCATCTACTAAAAACGAGAAAAAGCAGAAGTGTGCTAGCAAGAGCCCGAGCACACATAAGGACTTAATGGAAAATTGTATTCCTAATAACCAGCTAAGCAAACCAGATGCACTGGTAAGGTAAGTTTGATCTGAGCATGTCTAACAGCCTGTCTTATTCTCCCTTCATTCCAGTACATCAGTTCTCTTTTTATTTTTCTTGGGAAAATGTAACTTATGATCCCCTAAAGAAGACTGAATTGTCTAGGAATAGAATAAGCTAACAAGGAACTGGGCCTTTTGGGTTCTTTTCCTGATTTTTGCCTCTGATTTGCTATTCAGCCTTGAGCAAATTGCTTCATTTATACCTCAGTATACAAGACTTACCTACCTCACAGGGGTGTTGTGAGGCATAATAAATAGCTTTGACAACCATCTGATAGAAGGCACGAGAGAAATGTGGAGAATGACTGTTGCAGAGCTCAGTGGATGTGTTCCTGACAGATCTTCCATGGGGTGACCTTTACGTCTCCAGTGAATTCAGTGGGATTTGATGGTGCCTGAGCAGGTGTTTAGTCTTAGGGATTTTTTTTTTTATTTCTTTTCCCCCTTGAAAAGTTTGGCTTTTGTTTTAATCTTCAATTGCCAAATAGAGATGCAAAGTATCAGCTACTCTGTAACTCCTTGAAGTGGTAAGTTCAGATTCCTGCTTGCATATCTCCTGCCTGATTGGTTTAAGTATGGGTCACGGGGGTTTAGTTTAGCTGCCTTGTAAATGATAAAGATTGAAGAAGTCACGTCTTTACATGTGCTTATCTGAAGTCTAAAAAAGATGTATTTATGAAATGCAGGTAAGTACTCACAGTGTGTAAGTCCCAAGACATACGGTGTTGTCACACATTACCAGAACAGTACTCAGAGGAAGGAGGGAGTGTGTAACTGTTCTGATTGGGGGTAGAGATACATCTACAACAAAACTGTGGCACAATTATGCATATTCCAGGCTGATGTCTCTCCTTTTCCTTCTCTGATGTGCCAAACACTCTTTGGCCAACAAATCCTTGTTGGGTAACTTAATTGGCAGATCAAGTTCACCCTCCCTGCAGATACCTCTTGATAATTGGACTTTGACTGGGCCATCTCTGAGGGTTTGTGCTATGTGATTACAATTACTTCAATGAAAATACTATTTTCGCTTCTGATAATCACTCTGCCACTGATTGGCATCCCTCTGCCAATTAAATATCCAGACTAATTGATACCTAATGCCTGTAGAGAACTTGTATGAACCGATAAGAAACCACTCATCAATCTAATCTGTGAATCAAATTCAGCCAAGATTAATGGGATGCAGATGGCTCTGTCTTCAGCAGAGCTACACCTGAATAAACATCTACAGGACTGCTGTATCTGTGTGTTGCCAGTTTCAGATGGGTGTCTCTCTATTCCTTTTATGGTTTATTTGCTCACTGAAGAAGAGAACAGGTCAGTGCAGCTCTGCTGCAGCTCAAAATATCATTCCTAAGCCTTGAGAAAAGAGAAGGGAAGTGCTTTGTAGAATAACCTGCCAGGCTGAGAGTGTTATCCTGTGTAGCTATGACAGGGAATGAGGTTTAAACCTTGTAGGTTTTGAGTTTTAAATTACTCATTGGGATTTTTATATGCTGTGATGTGAGCTTAGACCAGGTGGTCACTGTAATTGTCCAAAGGGGGTTTTCTAAGGCAGAAGTGAGAATACAATAAACCAGACTGTGCCCTTCCAGAATTCTGCCTCCTCTAATTCACTGGGTAGGGGCAGAGTACACAATTAGTGTCCTCTGAAAGTGCCTTTGTGCAACATAGCCTTACTCTGCCCTCCGAGTGGATTAAACTGCTTCAGTCTCTTGTTTGTCAAGTGTTTGTTTGATGTGTGGGTGTGATGAGGCTGTTGTGCTACAAATTCAGGTGGCTGCTTATTGTGCACTGATCTCCCTGTGCAGGCAAGCCAGGAGCACTCAAAACATCCATGTGCTGCTGTGTGTTGCCACTCAGTTTCTTACAAATGTAGATTATTGCAATCATTCATGAAATCTTGTTTCAGTTCAGGCTGAGTGAGTAACTCCTACACTGCTGGAAGCATAAACTTACCTGACAAATTGGATGGGATGGAATGCACTTACATTTAAAATCCGTGTTTATTTTTTTTTAAGCTGTCAGCTATCCTGTCCCTGGAGTGCAAGGCATTTTTTGTTCATCATCTTTTCCACTTCCAGTAGTATTACTCATTCCTCTTGTTGAACTTTCAGTCTGCATCAGTGCTGTACCCTGAAAAGGGCTGTGTGAAGTCCTGCATTTGTGTCCGACTTTCAGATCAGATCTGCTCAGCTTCCAAATAAAGATGCTTTTTATAACTACTTGTCCAGCAGACTCACAGCAGGATGTCAAACCCAAGCTGCTTTCCTTTTGTGTTCACAAATTATTTCCCTGAGCTGACTAACCAGTATTAAATGTAAAGTATGTCTTATGACTGCTAGGGACTCAGGATTAACAGGGGTTATTCAAGACAGTAAAGATCAGGGTTTTTGAGAAGAAGACAGTCTTGCATGCTTAACTTTTTTTCTTAAATACTTGATGTGACATATCTGAAAGGATACTGCTGATTAATTTAGGTTTATATATAGTTTATATATACAATATTACTCTTATTTGAAACTGTAAGTTTTGATTTTTGTTCTGCCTGGTAGCTGGTTAGTGTGTGCCTGTGTGTTCAGTTTGTAGAGAGGAAGTCACTGATCCCCATCTCTAGGTATTTCAGTGAATATTCTGGTATGTTATTGCCATCTTGATAGCTAGAGCAGGGGGCTTCAAGAGGCTCTGTCCCTGCTGATCAGCCATGAAGGTAATCTCTGCCTTAGTTGTTTTTGTTCCTACAATTGAAATGAATATCTGCTTCTGATGGATGCCTGAGTCTGCTGTTTGTTTGTTAAGCACTTAATAATTGAGCCTCTGTGATCTGGGCTGGTTATTTCCCAAGTCTATGATAATTGGGCCAATGCAGAGATACATTTGATATCCAATGGAGGGTTGAAGTTGGTATCCCTTTACACTTAATGGTGTTTGTCAGTAGGTACAGAGCAAGTTGACTTCGTGTGACTGTTTCACTGTCACTTCTGAGGTGCAGCAGTTTTGTTCATGTTTTAGGGGCTCAATGGGTGGAACGAGTCCAGGCTGTTAATGCTGCAGGGTTTTTTTTGTTATTCTTTTTTTTCTATTGCATTTTACATAGTAATAATCATGGCCTGCCTCTAGCTGTTTGCACCCTTAAAGAAAATGAAAAAACACACACAGAAAACTGGCAGTGCAGCTTGGCAAAAGCTGTTTGTATCCGCAGAGGTCTTGCCTTTGGCACATAAGGTGTTGAAACAAGCTGTCTTTTGTACTAATTATTCTCAGAGATAACAATGACATCTTCTGGCAGTTGGACTAAGAAAAATATTTGTGAAGCAAGGTCTGGTCTACCACATCTTATTTTGCTTTCCTGCAATTTGCTGTTACCTGCAGAGGCAGATTTGAAGGTTTTAATGTGAATTCCTGTCTGTGTGATGCTAATTATTTTATATCTCCTTTGGCACCCTTGATGTCCTAAGAGTGCTTGCTGCTGCTTCCTTAATCCCCCTGCCTGGAATGGCATTGGTAAACCAGCAGGATTTCTGCTCTCAGCTGCAGTGGGGAAGGTGGTCAGTGTTTCATGCGATATGATGGGAGTGAAGGGAACAGGATAGAACAGGAAAGCAAAAGAATCTGGGAGATGATCCTTCTAGTGGTTTTCAAGCCACTGTCAAGGTAGTGCTTGGACTGCTCAGAAACAGAATAACCTTTTGAAATGCCACCTACTTAGATCAGTCCTGTGTAGGAGAAAAATAAGTAACTCTGCTTTCTCTCTGTGGATTGCTGTCTGGTTGGTAATGAAAAATGCTCTGAGGAACTGCGAGTAACAGCATATTAGTTACAGCAGGAGAACCTCAGTGCTGCAGGATTGCATTGGCCTCTTCAAAGAAGTAAGTTTGCTGTGGGGGATGCTTGTGCCAAAAGATTGGGCCTGAACAGAGCAAATGGAAAAATGAGTCTCTTAGAAAAGCATCGGAGTGCCTTCTACATCGTCTTAAACTTGGATTTTTCTATAAATTGTGTTTAATGTGTGTGCAATTGCCAGGTGATTGTGGAATTGCATTAACCGAGTAAACTAAGCAACAAGGATCTGTTGTTCTCCAATTATCAATACTTAAGAGAATTAAGCTGAATTGAGTTTTCTTTAAGTTGATCCATCAATCTTCCCTGAAGCTTTTGGAAAAACACTGTCTTGGAGGTGATTACTGATTAATTCTCTTCATCAGTGAGTTCAGGGATGATATGTGGCAGTGCTGAGAAAAGGAAGTGGGTAAATCTGCATTTATAGTAATGATAAATGGAAAGAAGTTGGCCTGGGTTGTATAAACAGCACAGCATAATAATCTGCAACTAAACCCCTCATTTTAAAATAGTCATGTATCAAAATGACTTGTAGTTGATGCAGCAATAGAATGAAGTATCTTCTAGAACTCAAGTTTTCTTCACCTCCACTTCGAAAATAACTTTTCCAATAAGCCTGGAAATGAGAGACTTAAGCAGAAAATGAAATGGTAGACAGAATAATAGTAATACAAAATAATGCTGTCTTATTGGGTCATTTATCATTGTAACAGTAGTGCAGACTGTTACGGAGGGGAGGAGGGAGAACTCCACGCACTGGTCTGTGCTGGTAGCAGGAAAGCTTTCCTTTATGCCATTGTATTGGTTTACCTGGGTGATGTGCTTTCATCTTAGAAAGGGACAACAGGAGGAGTGGGTTTTATCTTGTATTTCTGTGAAAATGATGGATGACCTCTCTGTTGCATCTCTAGCTAATCGTGGCAGGTCTGGGAGAGAAATCATATAGGAAACAGTTGCTGCTTGCATTGTGATGGATTATTAGCTTCCTAACTCATTTGAGATAGTAAGGAGCTTGTATTTGCTCTATAAATTGCAGGAAATGTCTGCTCTGGTATTTAAAGCTCTAGCAAAAACAACAGCATAATGAAAAGGGGTAATTAAAATCTGGTAAAATCTTATTTTACAACTTATTCTAAACGAGTCCATCGACAGATGAATTTCCAATAGTGTTGTCTGCAATTACCTTGGAAGAGATGAGTTTCCTCTGTACTAATTCTCTTCTGCTCCTTTGGAATTGCACTACATGTAGATTGATCATGTTTTATGTATGCTATTCTGTCTTTCAACTGTTGAAGTCAGGTCATCTTGTGATTGTTTCACAACAGAATAAAATCTCTTAACTGCATGGTGGCCTGAAAAATTTATTCCAGAAGTACTGGAATCCTTTGATTAGAATGAGTTGAACTGGTTAAGCTGCTGCTCTTTCACTCCTGAGCTTACTCTGAGCTCGTTTGTGGTGGGCAGTCTTCATGTTTTAATGGATGCACAAGGTACATAGCTCCCACTTTACACCCTCTAGTAGTCTCTAAGGAAAAGAAGCTCCTCTCTGCAGCTTTTAGTGCATGAAGGGTTGTAGGTGACCAGCACTAGCTGCTCACAGGCAGTGATGTTCTGTCCTGGGTGGATTTTAGTGGTGTGGCTGCTGTATTTTCATAAACAATGGAAGCACCCAGAGTTTGATTAATTCTTGCAGAGTTTAATCCTGACTTCTTTGGGTTTTACAGTGAAGGTTATAGTGAATTGCAGGTTGATCTCATTTTTTTTGTAGAAGTTCCCAAAGTCCCCTGTGGTCCTTCAGAGTGAAAGGATTAATGCTTGACACTTGGAGCATGCCTAACAAGCTATGGTGGAAGGGGCATCCATGAGGCTTTGGCTCTATGTTCAGGCAGGATTTGGGTGGTGTTTCGTGCATGTGCAACACATCCTGATTCTCACTGATTTAACCTACACAGCTCTGGCTGGACACTGGTACCTATGCTGAGTGAAAAGGAAGGCTGTGGCTTGCTGCTTCCTACATTTCCTCCTGGCTTGGAAAGCAGGCATCCTTTCTTGTCACGTTTGTGTGCACTCTACAGATCACACAGGTTTCATCTTTCTCTGAAGCACAGTCTGGAGCAGCCCCATGAGCACTGCAGGTCCAGAGCCCTCACTGAAACAGGCAGGGATGCTGTGAACCAGATGGCTTAAGAAGTTTGAACTAATGTCAATGCTCCATTGCCAAAAACATGGGCTTTACCTGCTCAGTGCTGCTTTTCCTGGAATACTAAATACCCAAAATAAATCCTGATATATCTTATTTGAGCAAGTTTGGCATAGTTTTAATTATAGGGAAAAAGCTGTTTTATTTTCACAGTTATCACTTAATTAAAGAGATATATATTGAAATTATTTATGGATACTTGTAAAGTGAGTGTGGTTTATGTCCATTCCCTTACATTGTCCTACCAGCTATTTTTTCACTTCTTTATGGAAACCTATATTAAAACCAATCAGCTGTTGGCAGACAACAGTCTGTTAATGCTTCCTACAGCCTCTTACTCTCCTCAATTAATAAGTTTGCTCTTTCTAAACCACTTAGTTCCTGCTTATTGGAAGGTGAAGTTGCACTGTTGTATCATTGCCCCACGACTGTGCAGCTCTATCACTTAAAGTACTGAACACAGTGAAAACACCCAGTAACATCTGCTGATGGGTTCCCCATTTTTGGTTTGTGTGCTATGGTTACATGGCTGAATATTTGGTCAGATTTGGAAAATCTTTTCCTCCTACAACAGAGTACAAGGTGGTGAAATGATTTGTGGACTTCAATAAAAAAATGTGTATTTGCTTTGTACTACTGCTGTTTATGTACTAAGTGTAAGTTTTGGGGGTTTTTTTCTTTTCAAAGGTACATTGGGCCACGATTTATACTACATTGAAAGGAATTCATCTTACCAGTAGGGCAGCTCAAGTGTAACTAGAAAGACAGCTTAGTACAGCTGTAGAAAGTGAGATCTAAGCTTTTATATGAGTCTATTGCAGACCATGTTCCCTTACAGGCCGTTTCTTGCTGTTAATTTCCCCAGCAGACCTCCTCGGTGCAATTTTAGCCTCTTACAGACGTATTTTTATAAATTCCCATCAGTTTGATTCCATATTTAACCTCTTGATTCATTCACACAGGGTGTTCTTATGCCTCACATTGTTACATCTCTCACTAGCGTTTTAGGCTGAGGTTTACCTGCACTGAAGCCCAAATGTTTTTATTATAAGGACAAAAAGCTCTTAACTGTTCATCTGTGCCAGTGAATGTCAGTAAGGGCAGCTCATTCTGGCCTTTGTGACTATTTTCCCCAAGTCTTAATGTTCAGCTATCACTAATTCTGCATGGACCTTTAGGAAATAAAAGCATCTTTATCTTCTTTATGGACATTTAAAAACTCTAAAATGAATAAGTGGCAGAACAAATGAGGATTGTGTGTGGATGACTGAGGCATGTATTACTTAAATAAGTACATAACACAGTGCTCATAAAAAATGCTTCATTATTCATCTATGATGTGGTTTTTTCCTAAGAATCAATAACCTTATCTTGAAAATGTGGGGGAAAAATTAAGGTGAGCTGGGAGCCTCTCTAAAAATTTGTGTATATGTAACTAATTTTGGTTGAAAGTAATTAATAAGCTTGCATGATTCTTCAAGAACTTTCTAAAGCTACAATTAAGTGCATGGCAGATGGTCTCTGTTCAGGAGCAATTAAAACTAAATTTACTGACTCCTGAACTGTGGCTGACTTAACACGTACTCTTTATTCAACATGCACATCGTGTGCTTCATGAAAAAAGAAATTTAGGTGAGAATTCAGCAGTATGCTCCATGGTTCAGCTATAACTAACAAATGAAACTCATAATTTGCTGAGAAAAGTAAAATTTGTTCATATCTGCACCTGTCCTCGTTTATGACTTCTCAGACTTCTCTATTTCACTTCTGCTCCAAGAGGAGAAATATAATTCCATAGGATTTGTTTTACAACTCTGCAGTGCATGGAGGAAAACAAAATTCCTGTGAGAGGTTATGAAGTGTAGGTATGGCTCTACATAAAGCTATATGTGTATAGTATAGAAAATATTATTTAGCAAGGCTAGACATAATTTCTGAGGGTTTATTATTGTAAGAATCAAGGGTTTGGCAGATGGTATGATGTTTACTCTGCCTATTTATAGATAATGTGCTTGAACCGGTGGGTAACTGGGAAATGAAGTTGAAATTGTCTTTTCAAATTGTCTCCCTTAGGTTGGAACAAGATATTAAAAAGCTAAAGGCTGACCTGCAAGCGAGCAGGCAGATCGAACAGGAGCTACGTAGTCAGATCAGTTCTCTGACTAACACAGAGCGGGGAATTCGATCGGAAATCGGGCAGCTCCGGCAGGAAAATGAACTGCTTCAGAACAAGTAGGTGCTTCTACACAGCAGTGTAAACTAGTTGCTGATGACTAGTAAAGGGGAAGTATCACACTAAGACGCTACAAAATTTAAAGCACTTGGTCTGCAAGTGCAGCAAGACTCATTTGGGATCATTCACGGCAATTTATTTTTAGTAAGTAAAATCCTCCATTAAATCCCATACCTGTTACCTTCCAGATTACACAATGCTGTACAAATGAAGCAAAAAGACAAACAAATGATCAGCCAGCTGGAGAAGAAACTAAAGGCAGAGCAGGAGGCACGAGCCTTTGTAGAAAAACAATTAATGGAAGAAAAGAAAAGAAAGAAGTTGGAAGAAGCAACTGCTGCACGTGCTGTCGCATTTGCTGCTGCTACAAGGTACTTTGTTCTACCTCAGAAGCAAGCACAGCTCCAGAAAATTACTGAAATGGAGCTGTTGCTACTGAAATGTGTGTTGGGGGGATTTGGGGAGGCATTTTTCACTCTCCTGTACATAAAGGAATAGCCTGTGACATTTTAAAAGAAGCTTTATTTGTGTTGAGGTTTATTTGTGTTAAGGCAGTGGGAGGGCTCACCTTCCATGGAGCTGAGTCTTGGTACTCAAATATCACATTTCCAGGGTGTAAAGGATGAATAAGCTCTAAATTATCTGCTGTACCTTGATTGTGCTAACAGAGAGATGTTGTACCCTGCATAGGTCAGTCTGCTTTTAAAAAAGGAACATTCCCTCTCATGTGGGGACTGTGAATCAAGGATTCATGCAACAACATTGGCCAAAATAGTCTTGATCTCACACCTTGAAAGTTTTCTGCTCCAGCCAATGACTACCAGTGCTCAGCACAGTGGTGTTTCAGTAGCAACATAGGTGTATAGGTGGGACGTTTTTCAAGATGAAAGTGTGGCACTAGCGTGGGTGACTTTAATCTCCAGTGCTCCAAATACCTAAAAAGAATTATTTCTGCTTTTCTGTTCTCCATATTTCATAAATAATCCAAATTTCCTAACACTTGAGGCATAATGTTGGGTAACTTTGCAGCTTTTTGCATTGTTGCCATAGGGAAAATTCTCTCGCTGAAAAGAACAAAGTTAGCTTCCTCTTTTTATCCTTCAATATTTATATTAATTTTCATGTTATAAACGGCTCAGGATTGACAACCTCATTTTTATTTCACCACCTCTCTTTTAACATTTTTTCTGCAGAGGAGAATGTACTGAAACTTTACGAAATCGTATCAGAGAGCTGGAGACAGAGTGCAAGAAGCTAACAATTGACATAAAGCTGAAAGAAGATCAGATACGAGAGCTAGAAATGAAAGTTCAGGTAATGAGAAAGCACCAGGGGCTTAGATCAGCATCACAAGGAGTGCTTTCAGCACTCCAAAACTGGTGGATCTACATAAGAGGCAATCACCACCTTCAAGAATTAGGCTCTTCAGATATCTGTTTTGCATGTCTTGCATCAGGCTTTGTAAGAACATGGGCATGAGAAAGGTTAATAGCCTCAGCTCTACACCATTCAATTACTAGATTTTTTTTTAACCCAAACCAGTGGTTTGGGCAGACTGAGAATATAATCCCCTCAGCAACGTTCTTTGTCTAATGTGAGGAGCTTGCTGCCAGTCTGTATCATTACAGATTTCACTGCTAGCAAGTAAGATTGCTTATTCAATGCAATCTTAGTCACTGGCTAGACATATTTTTTTTTTCTGTGAGAGTACTTGAATATTGAAAGTATATTGTGGTAGACTTGTAACAGACACTTTGTCTGGCATGTTAAGAGTTTAAGAGCTCAAATGTGTGAGCTGAAGTTGACCTTACTCCTTTAAGATGTCTGTTCTTAAAGATCTACTCAGACTCTCAACTGTCAATTTGCATGAATATGTATTTTTAATGTCTTCTGTTTTTTTTAGATGCTTTTCAAAATCCACCTGGTGTTATTGTGAAGTTGTTTCCAAATAACATATGCAGCTTTGTTGTTTCTGTGTTTACTAAATCTTGAAAACAAGTGTGGTTTATCCGTGAAGAATATGAGCTTTCAAATCATTAAAACCAGCTATAATCAAGCTTTTTATTTTATTCAAGCTATTAAAGAAGCTTTTTGTTACAGGCTTTAGTATTTCCCCCATTGTATTATTGTTTCTTCATTTAAAAGTATAGAAATTTTTTTGTGTATAGTATTTCCCTTTTTCTTAGCCAAAATGTTGATGAATGCTTCCCAGCCACAGAGTGCCAGTCTCCTACATGCAGAATATTTGCTCCCTCCTTTTCTCTCTTCTTAATTTCTGGGCTTGCAGCATAGTTAGGTGTTCAATGTGGGAAGAAATCCCTCTCCCCAGCCAACTGAAATAGCTTAAAACGCTTATTTAGTATCACTTGAAACAGTCTAGGAAAAGATCAGTCCCCATTCGAGCTATTTTGCTTGTGGAAAATGTTTTTGTATGCCACAACGTGGCTCAGAGTGCTGGGCGGCTGCTTAGCTGGCACTTGGAAGTGCTGAGGAGGATTTCTGGGTGGAGGGTCTTGATATGGTGATAGAGGGCTGAGGAGCAGAGTAAATGGCACTTGCTCACCGCACTGTAATTAAGCATTGTACAATATGGCTTTAATCACTTGTATGATGGTCGTGTATAATTACTGGAGGTAATATTACAGTGTCCTTAATTAACCATCATTTTAATTCTACAGTATTAATACCAGGCCCAGTGGTGCGCTGTGGGGAAGAGAGAGATTTCTCAGTGTATCTCATGTGTAAAGTCGATGGGAATAACATTTGTCCTAATTACTCCTACAGGAGCTGCGGAAGTACAAGGAAAACGAGAAGGATACGGAGGTGTTAATGTCAGCACTTTCAGCCATGCAGGATAAAACACAGCACTTAGAGAACAGCCTGAGTGCAGAGACAAGAATCAAGCTGGATCTGTTCTCTGCATTAGGAGATGCAAAACGGCAGCTTGAGATTGCCCAAGGTAATGTGGGATGGTTTAATTCAACACGTAGTACTGCAATAGCAAAAATATGCCAGAAAGAATATCCTTCCTTTTCATGTAGGGCTGGGCTGCAGTCCCCATGCAGCATTTCAGCTTTCAGTGGGGTTTTGTCTCTTACAGCTTTGTGAGCTTAAGCAACCCAGCTGATCAGCTGACCTGATTTCCCCAAACTGTTAAACTGAAGACAATAAACGTCAAGATGGACATTTAAGTTAATTTGTTATGATTTCCTACATTTTTATAAACCATTACCTTAAAGCTGGAGGACTCCTTTTCAAGAGCTAGAAGATAAAATAATAGTTGCCATCTATTAAGCCCCTGTCCCTGAATCCCAGTAAGGTAAATATCCTGAATTATAGCCACAGGATATATACTGAAGTATATTTACAGGATACTGAAGTAAATACAACCTAAATGTGTGGGAGAAAAAACATAACCCAACCTGTTTTAAACATCACACTGGTGTCTGTGTTGCTCTGCCATTGTAGCCACCAGAGGGAGCATGAAACCAGCATAAAACCCTGCCCAGACTCCTTTGTTCAGCTGTGCAAACCACGAAGCAAGATTAAATAACCTTTTGATTTAGCACCTGTTTAATTTCCTTGAGGAAGTTTGCTTGGTTGCAAGAAAATCTGATTAGAGTGGGATTTTTTTTTTGTTTCATTTCACTGGTGTTTCATAAATCGCTGTAGTGATGTTGGGAGTGTGCACAAAGGGGGTTTAGAAAAATGGTGAGACCAGGACAGTTATTGAAAACAAAGTAAATAATGCATTTGGTAAGCAGACACTTGTTCTCCTGTGAGGTGCTTGTAAAATATGAATGAAAAAGTGCAGGAAAAAGTTGAGCCATAGAAGTAATCTGGTATGGTGCAGGTGTGAACCCAAACAGTGTGAAATCTGATGGAGGTGCTGTGTCTAGTTGTGCTAAGTGGTAAGCAGAGGTAATTAAACAGAGTTCCTCAACACAAACCAGGAGTTCCACAAGCTGTGCTTTTACTGCTAGAGCTAATGCTGAATGTCCTGGGTGTTCACTTCACTTACTGAACAGCTGGTGGAGGGTGAAAGCTTGCTGCTTGTTCTAAGTGATGTTATTTGCTGTTTGCAGGGCAAATCATTCAGAAAGATCAGGAAATCAAGGACCTAAAACAGAAGATTGCAGAAGTTATGGCAGTAATGCCCAGCATAACATACACTGCAGCCACCAGCACTCTGAGTCCTGTTTCCCCACATTACTCTTCCAAATTTGTGGAGACCAGCCCTTCTGGACTTGATCCCAATGCCTCTGTTTATCAGCCCTTGAAGAAATGAATGCCAATTTTCTTTTTGCCCAGTAATTTTGTCATGCTGAAGGCATCACACAGGAGTGTCTCTTGCAGTCAAGATGAAATTGTATTGTGTGAGACTCTATTTGTTGTCATTTAAAACAGGATAAAAGAACATCTGGATTGACTAGAACTGCCCATCAGTTTTTCTTGTAAATTTTTAGAAAACCTCACAGAACTTTGCAATTTATTTTCCTTGGCCAATGCATTAAAAACAATTCTTGGTTTTCAAGTAGCCAATTTTGCCTTTTTATGTACTCTTGCATGGTTTCCTCTTGAAAAATACAGGGCTTTGCTTGATTTTTGAACCCTTTCTTTTTTTTTTAATAATCAAGTTGAATTTGCAAATTCATTCAGAAATAGTGAGGGAAAAAAACTTTAGTTTTTACAGTGAAAGGGTTAAATAATCTAACAAAGCTTTGATTTATAGATGTATTAAATACAAATATGTGATGTTGCAGAAGATAATTTGATTACCCCTCAAAGGACCAAACAAATTTCAGGGGCATTGTTTAAGGGAAAGAATAAGAGAATAGATGATGATGTGATGGTGGTTGTTGTGTGAAATATTTATATTCCCATTGGTGTTTTTAGTCATTGAGAATTGCTAACAGTCTTGTTCACAGTGCCTTGGGAAAAGACATTTCAAGAGGAAACTTGATAGTTTAAACTATTTTTTTCCCCTTCACTGTCATCTAGCTTATATATCAAGCTCATTACAGAGTCTACTGCAAATTGTACATGGTAATTTGGATGTTCATTATAAACCAAGGTTACATCTTCTGTTTATTTTGATATAAACTCAGCAGTGTTCTGTAACTTGCCTTGATTATACTGCATCGTGGAAGGCACAATATTAATACAGGAAGCGTTATTGTGAAGGCGGAACTGTGCAATGTACTGTATACAAGAGACTGTAAAGCTGGCTAATAAAAGCTGCAGTTCTGGGGTTTATTTTATTCAATTGTGATTTACACTTTATATCACCTTGTGTTTGACAATTTCAATGGCGCTGAATATTTTTTTCAGCCGTTGTGCCAAGGAGTTTTTAAGGAGTTTTAAAGGAAACTCATAAATTGCACAAAGTTTAAATTAAAATGTATATTATACATTGATAGAAAGTGTTTGCACTGGCAACTTCTGAAAGTGTTTCAGATTTTTTTGAGGGTGGGGATTGGAGGGGTGGGAAGCAAAATTGTATTGGAAATTAGCAGAATTACAAACCCAACATCATGATTTTGCAAACATGCAGTGGACTCTGGAAGGACAAAGTTCTTCTTAAAAGAAATTTTTTTTAAAGTTTCATGGTAATTGGCATGTATGCCTCATTAAAAAAATGAAGTAGGACACGCAAGTCAATAGAAATATTAAGGTTTCATCATTTTAATCACGGATATTCTTTTGGGATAAAACTTCTAGCTTTAGCCAGGTGTGCATGTTGCTGTCATTTGCATTTTTGAATCATCTTGTATAATTGTCACCATAAAAGTGTTACTCAGAAATGTCATAGGTTTTTCATCTTTGTGCAAAACATGAAATATTGTCACTGACTTTTTGTTTTGAGGTTCCCCCATTTTGCTGCCTACTTTGGCACGATTTTCGTTCAATACTTGGTCTTGGCTGCATTCTTTTTTTCTGTGGGGTTTACAAAGAATAAACATGTTCTTGCAGATAAAAAAAAAATATATTTTTGCCTTTTAACTGACCTGATTTAGCCTGATATAAAGAATACGTTTTGTTTAAAGAGCACTCTGTTATTCCAGGTAAGTCTTTGCTGCTGAGCTTCACTGCTTTGGCTACTGCCACGGCTGGTCCTGACATGGGTGGTGTTCTCTGACTGCATTAAACCTATCTTTATATGTTTTCAGGTACCAAGAAATTCCAAACTCAACTATTCTGATTCTTCTGGAGGTGCTGCCAGAACCTCCCAGTTTCTTGAGGACACAATCATTTGTTTTTTCCTTTTTTCTCAAACCACCACCAGTCTGACATACGTATAGATAATTTCCTAACCAAAATACATTATAGATAAGTTTGCACTTTTACCAGATCATGTTGCAGTGAATGGGGGGTTACATTCTCTAGTACCCTGCTCAGTCAAAGGGAAATGTTCCTTTAGGAAAGGTGAAGGTATCTGCAGGCACCAGTCTGCTGTGCAGAATAAGTGGGGTGAGTGGAAGGAGATGATTTAAGCACTCAAATCTTATATCAGCCAACCTATGGATCTTTAAATATTTAGATGTCTGAAATGGAACATATCTCAATGACTCAACATAAATCGTACTTACAAGATTAATATATGGAGAATTTAAGAATGCAGGACTGCAGAAGGGTCACCTAGGATATTTTGTTTTTTCTACAGTCAATTCTGAAATATTACGGTGTAATAAATACTCTAGAGAGATCTGCCAAAGAAAGACTAAAGTGTCCAGAACTTTTTCCAGCCACCATAAGTCTAGGAAGAAAAGGCAATGGGAAGGCAGGATTTCTGTGTAATGGTTTTGAGCACCTCAGGGTTTGTCCTCACTAAAATTTTAAGCAGAGCAGAAAGCAGAATGCAATTTTATTTTTAATATTTAATGAAAAGCTCCTTTATTCATATGATCTATAACTGTGCTAAGATGAACTGGCTCCCCTTGCTTAGCATATTTCATGGTGATGAGTAAGGAAGGGCTTAGATGCATATATTGAACTCAGTCTTGCTCATCAAATAACAAGGTTTAAAAAAACAGCTGCTTTGACTGAAATGGCCTCTGTGGCCACCTGGAAATGAAGCTGGAGATACCAACTTCGGTGCAGGAAAGGTGAACTTCCATCTGTCTTAAGAGTAGCCATTTCCTGAAATGCTTAAGCAGAACAAACTCGTGGTTTGTTTTTCCTTTCTCTTTCCTAGTTGTTAGATCAGATCTGGAAGTTGTTTGCTTACCCAGCGTTGCCTTAAGCACACTGGAATTGCACACTAGAGGAACTGGCTCCAAGGCTGTTTCTCAGCCCAGAAGAAACGTTCAGCATTTCCTGATCCTGCCATTGTCACGTCCAGGAACTGGCTGCTCCAAACATGCTGTTACTGGTGGCATTTATATGCAACAGATGGGTTTTTTGCACTTCAAAATAAAAATCGGACTCCTCCCAGTAACATTTGATAGAAAAACACTCTATTAAAAAGTTTAACCCTTTTCCTTTACCAATAGTGCCTGCTGTTGGGAATAAGACAGTTCCCAGGATTAGCATCTGAGAGTGGAACAGGAGCCTAACCCAAAGTCTGCATTTGACCTCCTCCAAACAGGTTTGTGTGCTACTGCCCCTGTGCCTACTGTCCCTGAGCACCTCCATAGTGCAGCAACTCGATCCTCTGCAGCAATAAGTTGCTGGGTGTTCTTGGTTTATATATTGGGTTTTTAAACTTACAATTTTTAATCATAAGCTCAGTGGTTATTAAATACAGAGGAGTTAGTGTGCAGCGAGGAGTGGGGGTGTTTCTTTACTACTGGACACTTCTGATGTTGAAGTCAAGGTCAGAAATAGACCTTCAGCAAGTTAATACATAATAGATTATAGAAATGAAATCTGAGATGCCACGGTATCTTAATTGAATCAGCTTCTGTGATGCACTAAAATAATACACAACCATTTGACTTAAGCATTTCTAATAGGCAGGAAAAAGGGCAAGAATCCCTTCAGTCAAGTTCAAGTGTAAGTGGCTCGTTTGCCTGTAATCTCTCTGAGTGGTAATTAGGCTGTTCAGGAGCACGTTGTCAGGTTCAGAAAATGCTGGGTTTTACTGCTTCCAATGAAAAAATCTTTATATGTCTTACATAATTAACAAGAAATTATTTCCCATCAAAATTGAGCTCGTATGAGCAATAATGGTTTGATTATAATAAAAGAATAGTGGCAGTTAGTGAAAGGGTACTCTGCTCTCTTTATGTTTCTGGAAATTCTCCAGGAGTAGTACATGTTTTTGTAGGAAGCTGCAGCTTTTTCTTGCTCTACCCCAAATCCTTGGCTTAACAATTTCCCTTTATTACATCTCACAGGACCCTGCTTGCAAACCAAACATCAGCTTCAGGTGAATTTTCTTACCCTTTGCTTTCAAGCCCGTTCCATTCAAAGTCTGATTGAAACATTCCTTATGCAAAATGCATGACAAGCATTTTAAAGACAATTTAAGATGGTGCTAAAACCAAGGGATTCTTACAAGATTGAAATAACCAGCATTTTACGATCTTTATCTCTGTAATTGCTCACTTAATCTGATCTGTTCCCTCATGCATTTGCTGCTCTATTCTAACTTTCATTAACCTTGGCTAAACAATTTGATCTCTTGATGATCTTTTTAGGCAGTCTACTTTTTTTTGGTAACCTTTTCAGGTGTGTTGTCACTTGAAACCATCTGTTTATCTGTAATTCCTCTTATTTTTAATAAGCTTAGGTTTTATTTTGTTAGACCTCTCCATGAATTAACTGCCATACAGAATAATTACAAGCAATTTTTTTCATAAGCTGATTTCTGCTTTTAATCTTGTGTATGAAAAAGCAAACCAAAGCTATTATATAGGGTGAATCCATTACCTATGGGAATGCATTGCTGTCTGCAAAGCCCCTGGGACTCTGAGAGCAGCAGGGCATATTACTGCATGTAATGGTTTGCAGGTAGGAATTTCTCCTGCAGATAATTTGTAAAATATTTGGCTTACTCCTATTATATCTTATCTTGCCCACAGCTGCAAAACTTTAGAAACAATATAAACTTACATATATATCTTTATTACATCTGTAAAGAAACCTTATAAAGAAAACGTATATATATAAAAAGAAAAAGAAAAGAAAACTTATATATATATCTTTATTACATCTGTAAAGAAACCAAATGTTATCCTAAGCTTAGAGATTCAAGTTTTAAAATATTGAACTGTTTTGATGGGGAAAAAAAAATGATTAGAAGTGAAGTTGTCTTTGATTAGCCTAAAGCAAAAAGAAAAATAAAATCCAAATACCCCAAAATCCCGTGCAAATTTGGGTCTCACGCGGAATGTTGTGATTCAGAGCAGTTTTCATGAAAATATTTGGGATCTGGAGGGTTTTCTGAGAGTGAGAACTTTCCGACAAGCACTTTGTGTCCTCTCCAAAACTACCACGAGAGGGCTCAGGGAGCCCGGAGTGAGCCTGGTCCTGCTCAGAGCAGATCATGAGCATTGCTCAGCCACTGGCACGCTGGAAAAAAAGCCACTTCTTTTTAAACAGGCATCTGAATGTCATTGCATAGCCTTCCCCCTATGTGAGGGAATAGGAAATTCATCTTGGGAAGCCCAGAGAGCTCAAATACATGGATTTGTGTGATAATAAAAGTATAATCAATATGCAAATGTTCTCTCCATGTGAGACTATGGAGATTGAGAGAAAGGGAGGAAAGAAGGCTTTGCTTTATCCTCCATATCCAGAAGCCTTTCTGCTGCAGAAACAGAAGCAATATAGATCCTTGGTTGAACTTTGCAAATACAGGGAACTTTCCACCATGTATGTGCCTATAGGGATCCTATAGGAAATCCTATAGGATTTCACCCAACTTCTGGCCATGGGGATGGTATTTACCTGTTGACCTGCCTCTCCTGGGTGTCTGCCTGCTTCAGCTCCAGCTTGCCTGTAACTCTCTCCCCTCTGGAACACTGATATTACAGCTTAAACACCTTCCAAAGCTCCATGGCTATTCACAATGTCCTACAAGTCATTATGTCTTTGCTATTCAAAAGTGTAGAATCGTCACCTCCCATAAAAGAGAGGTATCATTTAGAAGTGCAGGTGAAAAACAGTGAGTCCTGGGCCAAAGTCTACTTTATGATCCAGCATCTGATGACTTAGGGCTAAAAACAAGTCACTGAAACTCTCCTCTATTTGCAAAGGGGTACAGCTCTCTCTTGTGTGGAGGAGCTGCTTTAGCTTTCTGTTGAGAATAATTCTTCTCATTAAAGCTCAACCTATAGTAAAGATGCCCAGCGTGAGAAGTCAGTACAATAAAAATACTCCATGTTTACAAACACTCCTTTTTAACCTTCACCAAATTAACACCTTATACCACATTGGAACATGGGGCAGGGAGAAACCACCCCGCTGTTGTAAGATGTCCTATTCACACCCTGTTGTTGTGGAGTTGACCTTCATTAGCTCATTCCTTTGGCTTCCTAATTTAAATGCAATTCTCCACGCTGGCTCCTTGGGGTGTGCAGGGTGCACTGCCACGCAGCTGTACAGCAGGCTGGTGGGTGGGAGGTTTTTTTCTTTTAAGAAGATGAGGAGGATTATGGAATGAATTTGCTTTTCCTTTTTCCCCTCCTCCCCCTTCCATCTAGTTATTTTTAACTCCTTTTTTATTATTTACATTAGTAATCTATAAGTAGTGCTTACAAGTCTGGACCCAGCTCAGAGCATTTGTGCCTCCTGTTATATTTATACAGGAGAGGGGGCTTTTTGCCCTGAAGTGCTCAGAGCCTGAGTGGACTTGCAGAAGGAGAGGGAGAAATCAATCACAGCAGTGTTCCCCTTGTACAACTCGGCTAACAAGGTGCAAGTATGCTGGGTTTGCTCCCCCTCCTCCTCCACTGCTGTGCTGGGGCCAGGTTTGCAGAGCAACTCAGTGGATCCTGGTGCCTGGGTGGGAGCTGAGCCCTTTGCTAAACTCACCTTGCTGTGAGTCTTGAATAAGATTCAGGCTTAAACTGCTGCTACATCCGAAGATTCACGTCTGCTGCTCCTAGGAGTCCGTATATCAATGTGAGTGCAGGGTATAAAAATGGACCTGCCCTTTCCTAATGGCATTTTTCCATATCGTTAGCACAACTTCCCAAACCCCCCTGCAGCCAAGTGAAACCTTAAGGCTCTTTCCATCAGTGGGCAGCTGGATCACCAGGTACAAATGATCCCTTTAATGTTTCACAAGGATGTGTTTTTTCCAGATCCTGATGAATTTGCTGCATTTTGTTGAGTGTCATTCATCTGTGTTTCACTAAAAATAATTCCTGTACATTCCAGGTAATCCTTTTAACATACATTTCTGATTGCCACTGACTGTGCCCTACAGGTGCAGGCTGATAAAGCCTGATAACTCTGAATTTTGTGGCTCTAATACAGAAATTTGAAAGTATATTTCCTACTCTCTTTTTCCTTGGTCTTCATATGGAAATGGGAGTAAATGGCTGAGTGTCTGTCTGTCTACTTCAGCTTCATTTTTAAATCAGTTTGCTAATTTCTATTCAAATTGGCAGCAAATCAGTAGTGCTAAAGATATACAAGCTCTTGCAACCTTTGAGGAAATAAGCAGTTGAGTGGAGCAGGGGGAGGCCATTTACTGCTGTAGGAAGGGCTCTGAGTAGAAGTTGAGTCTTAGGCTTTATGATTAATCAGGAGATCCAGATCCACAGGACTGCAGATACCACAAGTTAGGGTGTTCATGCAGCTGCTTTGTGTTAAAGCCTACTTAAAACAAACCAAGTTGTGCTTGTTAAAACAAAAAGGCTTGGCTGACAACAAATTAACATTATTCCTTCTCAGTCTTGCCATCCGTGCTTCACTTCTGAAGCATCTCATCTGCTCTGATTTGCTATGAAACCTTTATTTTATATATTGGGCCAGTTTTGAATGATGCCAAGAAATCAGGATCATTGTAACTTTAATACCATCTTCCTCATGGTGAGTATATATCCTGGAGGGAATCGTTTAGCTTCTCCCTCCTTGCTTACCCATCTGTAAAATGGGATTTTTGTTTCTTGGCTTCTCAGGGAAATATTTTAAAGCTCACCCCATATTTATTGCTGCTTTAAATGTTTAAGGCATTATTTAAATGTTCAGTATTTTTGGGGGGGACTTCACTGGGCTCAGGCACAGGAATGCAGAGGCTGCATGTAATAGTTTACAGGTAGGAATTTCTCCAGCAGATATTTTGTAAAATATTTGGCTTCCTCCTATTATGTCTTATCTTGCCCACAGCTGCAAAACTTTAGTGACAATATAAGGAAAACTTATATATGTGCCTATTTCTAAGAAAAGAGTCTGCTATCTTGTGGTCCCTCTCTTTTTAATTTGTTTCTGATTTACCATAGCTGAAGAAAAAAAGAGGAAAATGTAGAAATGTGATGGAGAACAGCAGGAACCCCACTTAGGCATTGACAGGGGAGAAGCTGGAAGAACTGAGACCATGAGTTTTACTTCATATTATGGCACGAAGTAATGCATTAACAGCCTGATTCTCATGCTGTGTTTCTAAATGGCAGCAATACTTAGGAAGTCAAAACGCTCCTCGAGTATTCAAACACAAAAGCAAGAGTTATTCACTGCAGAGGGAGCCTGCTCAATTATCCCACATGGACCAAACCACTCAAAAGGGAGCATTATCTGGTGGTTCGAGCAGAGCTCTGCAAAGCCCTGAGCAAGAGCAGCTTCTACTCCCAGCCCCGTCACGGTGGCTGGCTGCAAAAAGGGGTTTTTAACTCAAAAATGGTGAGGCAGTGTCATGCCCCATAGAAACTGGAAATCCAGAGAGGTAATGGGAGACACAGGAGGGAGAAGGATTAAACAGGAGAATTTTCTCAGTGCTTCCTCCTTATTTTTTTCAGCATTGTGTAGTTATAATAGTTATATTAACCATCACTTAACTGATTCCCTTCTGTCCTCACCTGAGTTTGCTCTGCAATTTCTTTGCATTTCAGTCTCTCCGGCCGGGTGCCTGCCCTGCTCTTAAATAGGGGGTGATGCAAGGAAGCAAAAAAGTAAGGGTAAGAAACACCATTGAATTATTCCCAGCTTGTGTGTCTGATCTGTTTGACTCTCTAGTGAGCTTGTGAAACAGCAGCTTTATTTGTTCTCTGATAGCACTTAAAAGAGCTGTTGGACAGGGATTCGAAATCATCACTGGGCAATGGCATGAGTTGGGGAGGGGGGGGTGGGTCCATGTTGCTTTTTTCTTGACCTGTAAAATTCCTGGAGCTCTCAGCACAACTGCAAAGTCTCCCAAGCCAAAGCAATCACTGAGCTGAGATATCTTGCTTGACAGCTAGAGGTTATTCCCTCCCAGCTGGGCTCTCTATGCAGCACAGCTCTGATGTACATCTCCCTCCACTCCCTGCTTGGCTCTTTAGAGAAGCAGGTCCCTTATTCTAAAGGAGGTAATTTGCTTAGCTGGACATCGTTCTTCATCTCCTGTGCTTTTTGCAGCCAATAAGCAGCTGATGGAGTTTCAGCCTGTTGAAAGTTTGTGGTCTTTCTTGATTGGATTTTGGATTGCATGGCTGCCAGTAATATCGTTTCTCAAGGTCCAAGGCTTTGACAATTACTTAGCCTTATGTTTGTCAGTTCAGTTAATAAGTTGCATAATTACAGTTCTAGGAGCAGATCCAGTACCTTTAGAAAGTGCAGTGGAATCTAACTACCTTCTTCCTTCTCTGCCTTGGAATATGGTACTCATTTCTTTCTCCTCTAAATGGCAACAGAATTAATTTTGGAGAGACCTGTTGCTTGAAGTGGAGTCAGTGGATTAATAAAAGCGTTAATTATTAAAGCCTGCAAATGCTCCCTAATGATTGTTTGCTGCAAAGTTAATGTTTGATTGGAGAAGGTCATCTGGAAGCCTGAGTAGAAAACCTGTCTCTGTAATAGCAGGTGAAAGCACAATTACCTTCTCCTCATGATATGCACTGGTGCTCTACTACACTCTGCCTGATCATCCTAAACAATCAGCTTGGAGGAAGAGCTGCTTTGCCATAGGACAGCTGCAACCCAAAAGGTCACCCTTTTTAATTAAGTGGAAGCAATTACATCTCTTACTGTGCTTCCTGGAATGATGCATGGGCACCTCATTCTGCAACCCTACCTGAGAACAAACCTCAGGCTGGGGGTGGTTTGTGTGCAGTTTCCTGAGAGCTCAGCTAACACCACATAGCAGATCTGCAAAGGAAATGAGCAGATGCTGTGGTTTTATGCCCATAATCTGTGCTGAAATGACACGCAGACAGAAGTGTCTAGTGATAATCTGTGCTGTGAAACCTCAGCCTGCTGTGTGTCATCCCCAAACCCTCGTGTGCAGATACCCCAAGCAGGTATCTTCCCCAAAAGAGATGGGCATCCCATTGCCCCAGCTGAAGAACAAGCTGCTCTGTTAATTCTGGGTCTAAGGCTGAGCCTTGGACTGCTGAGCCTTCCTGATCCAATCTCCTAGGGACAGGAGGAGGCGAGCCAGAGCCCATGCAGGTGTTTCAGTGCTGAGCCCTCCACTTTGACTGTTTTCCCCTACTGAAACTGAATTAGAAAGGACATTGAGGATCTGTCTGAACATTTGGATTGAAATGATGCTTGGTCGTACCAAGGGTGGGAAGAGACCTCATTTTTTCCCAAGCCTGCCATTCACTTTCTTTGTGGTTTTGGGCAAAGCATTTAACCTGTCTGTGCTTTGAACTTTTTTTTTCCCTATTTAAAATGAGGATGGTAATGTACAACCTTGAGAAAAACCCTGGAGAGCCTTGTAGGAAGGGCGTTGTCACAATGCTGCCAAGCTCTGTGGTTGTTAGGAGAACGGATGTTTAACTTTACGACTTCAAACAAAACAAAACCCTCTTTGAGTGAAGCCTTGCATGGAGCTGCTGGGTTTCAGGCATTAATAATGTTGCGAGTCCCTGTAGATGCTCCCTAGCTCATTGCTCCATCAGAGGGATGGAACTGATGTGTTTTGCAAAAGGAAATGTAGCAAGAGTTGGGAGTAGGGAGAGGTGAGTGGGAATATTGCCAGAGGTGAACAGTGAGACATAAAAAGGAGGGGAGCAGCCAGATGCTCCTTGGTGCAGCTACACCTGGAGTGAACAGGGGACACCACGTCAAGAACCTTTTCTATAGTCACCAAGGCAGGGAGTGTGTGAAAGGGGGGTCGGAAATGGTGGTTGCTGACATAGACAAATAAAAGCTTCTGCTTTATCTTTCCAAACTGACAAGGGCCTTGGGAGTGTCTGCTATGAAAGCATTGTCCCCCCAGGAGGATGAGGACCTCTGAGATGTCTCCAGTGACACGTAGCACCAGGAGAAGCCCGGTCAGTCTGGTAAAGGTTCATGGGAGGTCCTTGGGTGGGAGAGAACTGGAAAATTTTTGTCCTTTTGGTATAGGAAAGCTGTTGCACTTCATGGACTGCCCATGCAATTGTTGCAGCTTCGGGGATCTCTTAATTAACATCTTGGGCTCAAAGGAGCAGCTTCTGTCTCCTGGGATTTTGGCCCCTTGCTTTGCAGCTTCAAATGAAGAGGATAAAAAGGGATTGAGCAGAATTCAAGCTGCACATGCTCCCATTGTGGTGGAACACAGAGAAATCTCCTGATAGATCCTGACAACAGGAGCCACAGCAGCGAGAAAACAAGGGGCTGCAGCAGTGAGAAAACAAACACACACTCTCTGGGACTCCAGGGGTGTTGGACATTCAGCCAGTTGAGCTTTATCAGCCCTCTTTTCACTGTAATTCCCAGGAACATGGGAATGTTTGGGTTCCACCAGCACTGCCAGGCAGTGTCTGTGATGCCAGGAGCTGGGGCCGTTCCTGCTCGTAGCTGTGACTACACCAGCGTGGGGTGAAGCAGCCTGAGATCTGCCAGAGCCTACAATGAAGCCTCTCAGGCCTCTTTAAATGCTACCAAGGCACAGCTCCAGCCAGAGGGCTCTCCTTTTTGCCACCCTGATTTACTCTTGTTGTTGATCACTTCATGTCCCCCACTCGAGCGTTTCACTGCGCAGAGGAAAGGTCAATGAGGCAGAGCAGAGCTCTTGGCTTGCACATCCTTGGGAAGCATCCGACACTTGTGGATCTCTGCAGTGCCTGGTGGAGGCTGTCAGGATCTCAGCTGCGAAGTAGGTCAGTATTTGTGAGCTGTCTGTGGCAGAGCCTCTTGTTTATGGAAGGATGTGGACAGCAAGTGACAGAGAGGGACCCAGGCTCCGTCTGTGAGTGCCTTCATGAAGTGCATTTCAGCACCCATGAAGAGGACTGATTCCTTCCCAGGCTGATGTTGGGGGGGTACAAGCCAGGCTGCACTTGAAGGGTTGGTGTGGGATTTTTTTTTGTTGGCTTCTTTTAAAGAGTCTACTCAGCAGGAAAAAGGGCCAGAAGTACATCTCGGCTGAAAAAAAGCCTCCAAATCCCGTATCCAATTGAAGCTGCAGAAAGAATGGAGGTTGGCAGAACGTAATGATCTGAGCTGGAGTTCAGCCAGGACCCTGGGGCTCAGCCTCCTCCTCCCGTGCAAGTGCCACTGGATATTTGATAGCTCTATTGGGTCCAACCTCTCAGTTTTATGCATCCCTTGAAAGACCGGAGTTGCTGGAGCAGGAAAACTCCTTGGCTGGAGCAGGAAAACTGCTTGGCTGCCTGCTAGAGCCAAGACTGGGTAGTAGCACCCACCAGATCTCTCCTAGCCACAGCTTGCAGCACCTTGAATTTTCCTTGGCAACCCCTCCCAGGGTTCTGCCAGCTGCCAGCCTCCTCCCTGGCGTGTGGGATCTGGCAGGATGGCAGCCCAGAGGCAGCACATCCCCGGGCTCCGCTCACAGCTTTGTCTTTATTCCCACCATGGCAGACGACCGCGTCTTTGATCGCTTCCCCCCGCACCTCCCACGTTGAGCTGAGCACTCCCGGAGCCTGCAGCAGGGAGGGAATGTGGGATAGAATCATAGAATCATAGAATCATTATGGTTGGAAGGGACCTCCAGGGTCATCAAGTCCAACCTTTATCCCATCATATTCCTGACCATTGGACCATTAGACCATGGCCTCAAGACCATGGAGACTCAAGTTCTCTGTGCTTAAGGATTTTGCTGGTGCAGTTCCCCAAATCCCTTTGCTTTTGGCCATGTCCTGGCATGGCAGCAGGGCAGGGAGGCTTGGTTTGCCCGTGCATGAAGAGCAGAGTCATGGATGTTCCATCAGGGGAAGTTTAGGTTGGATATTAGGAAGAAGTTCTTTACTGGGAGGGCGGTTGGGCACTGGAATGGGCTGCCCAGGGAGGGGGTGGAGTCACCATCCCTGGGGGTGTTCAAAAAAGGGGTTGATGAGGCACTTGAGGCCATGGTCTGATGGTCTGATGGTCAGGAATATGATGGGATAAAGGTTGGACTTGATGACCCTGGAGGTCCCTTCCAACCATAATGATTCCATGATTCTATGTGGTGCTGAGTGTGTAACAAGCCCTGCCTTGTTCCATCCTGGTGTGACCAACATCCCGTTGGCACTGCCCTGGCAGGGGTGGCATTGTGGGCTCTGCCAGCCAATGTGCTCCTGCTGCCCGGGCTGGCAAAGGGGTCATCGCCTGGCTCTGTGTCTCTGCTTCATCCCAGTGGCCAGAACACACCACAAAAGTTCTTTCTTCTCATCCTTTGGGGTCAGTATTTCATGGGACCCAAGAACGTCCCAGTGGGGGCTGGGCCATGCACTCTGAACAGGGGCCACGTGAGTGGAAGTGGTGTATTAATGAATTATTATGAAACAGCCCTGAGAAACAAACGCAGGTTGCCATGGAAGCACCGGCAGCAGCGATGTCACCTCATTTTTAAGATGCTTTCAATGTTCCAAACGCAATTTCCCTTCTTTTTCAAAACAGACAGTGGCAAAATGCCCCAGTGGAGGGGAGATGGAGCTGTGGCCACACAGGATGTGCAAAACTTGTCTGCCCTTTAGAATCATAGAATCGTTATGGTTGGAAGGGACCTCCAGGGTCATCAAGTCCAACCTTTATCCCATCATATTCCTGACCATCAGACCATGGCCTCAAGTGCCTCATCAACCCCTTTTTTGAACACCCCCAGGGATGGTGACTCCACCACCTCCCTGGGCAGCCCATTCCAGTGCCCAACCACCCTCCCAGTAAAGAACTTCTTCCTAATCTCCAACCTAAACTTCCCCTGATGGAACTTGAGGCCATTTCCTCTCGTCCTGTCATCAGCAATTCGGGAGAAGAGACCAACACCAGCCTCACTACAACCTCCCTTTAGGTAGCTGTAGAGGGCAATAAGCTGAGAGATCAACTCCATTGCTGAGCCGTGGGGAAGGGACACAGGTGGGGAAGGTAACCCAGGAGGCCAAGGAGAGCGTGGGCTGGAGGTCAAGGGAACAGGTTGTTCCTTCCCATCCAGAGATGTTAAGGGCTGGGGATCCACAGGGCAGCAAATCCTGTGACCCCTGCCTGCTCTTTGGGACATTTGGGGTGTACCAGGAGCAGAGAGAAACATTGCAGAGGGTTGGGGTAGGGACACGGGGAGCCATCTCTGAGGGTTTGGGTGGAATAAATTGGGATCTTGTATGAGGGAGGAAATGAGTCGAGCGGTAATGCTGAGAATTGTTAATGCTGATTTAATGAATGCAAAAATTCAAATTATTAGAGAGCAATGAAAAAATACAATAGTAAATGCCTGGAAGCAGGGTTCTCCCTGCCCTCTTCAGTCATCTGTGTGAAGCAAAAAGGTGACCTCTTAACCTGCTTTATTTTAATGAACCTTTTGTTGCCTGACTTGCCCCAGGAACTTGTCATTGTAGTGCACGTTAGCCAGGAGAGGTTAATCTAAAGGAATAATCAGTTGTGGCCAAGTCTTGACTTGCCTGCCCTCAGATAGTCCTGTCTGCAGGCTGCAAGCACACAAGGCAACTGGGTTGAACTGGTTGTGTGTTGCCATCTGCTCGCCAAGCCACCCAGGCGGGTTCTGCCCCGGCTGAGCGATGCCTTGGTCCTTGCTCCCTGCCACCTGCCTGTGTCACCTTGCAAACGGGGCCCTGGGAGCTGCTGTGGCTGATGGATTTACTGAGCCACTGAAATGTGATCACCTCCAGGGAGCACCCAGTTGATCACAGAGGTTTCTCCTGTTCTGGCTGTGCTTGTCCTGTAACACAAACTATTTCTGCCTTCAGAGCTGGGCTTGTTTGGATCTGCAGTTGGTCTCTTGCTTCACATTTGTTCTCTTGCAGTTGCCTGATTTCTTGATTCTGTGGCCCCTGCCTCATTTTTGGGGCTGTCTTTGCTGTAGGACCACGCATGCTTCAAAACCTGAGCTGTGAGCCACCTGGCCAAGGGCCCTGTGGGTATTGCTCAGGGCAAGAGTAGAAATAGATTTACTGGAAGGCAAAGATCGTGGCCAGGGAGCTGGGGCTCTGGCTCTCAGATGGTTCATGCTTGCACAGGGAATTGTGTCCCTGTGTTTTTCACACCTGGGGAAGGGCTGCTCCACCAGTCGTGAGTGGCCTTATAAATTCTCTTGGGCTGAAAAGGAGCAGTGCAGCCCCCACCGTGTGCTTGAAAAATCCACACGTGCTCCAATAGAGTTATTAAAACAACGCATTTAAACCAAGTCACTAATGACTTAGCTTAGTTTTGTGTCATTTGCTTCTGAGATGAAGGAACAAACTTCAAACCACAAAACCTCGCAGTGGTTTCCAGTGACCTTGGGTGCCCACGTGCAGGAGGAGGACTCTGCTATTCCAGCTGTTAAATCAAGCGATCGTGGATTTTGCTCCTCTGCTGAGAGGCAGTGATACCTCCCCGCAGGAACAGCGTGAGCCAGAGCCAAGCCAGCGGGCAGCAGGCAGGCAGAGATGAAAAGTAAGTACTCTCCTTAGATTCATTTTAATTCCCCCTGTATCTTACGATAACTGCTAAATCATCAGCGCCGAGAATAGCAGTTGTGGTTATTAAAAGCATCCGTCAGTCCACTTAGCCAGTGTAGCTGGTGCTAACCCCAATCTGTCTGCTTTATGCTCCTGCTGTGTTGACTCTGCACCTCTGCGATGGTAACAGGGGTGCTGATTTAAAGAGGAGGGTGGCAGGCACGCCGGAGAGCAAAGGAAGGCACGCAGAGACTGTGAAACTCTCTGCGTAAAGGAGAAAAATCATAGAAAATTGATTTCTTAAAGATTTCTCCCTTCCCCACCCAGAAAAGAGCTGTGACACCGCTCGCTGGACCTTGTCTGTGAACACATTTCATTTGCATCGGTGGCTGGGTGGTTATCAGGATGGATTCAGGGAGTCCCTGGCAGGGCTGGAGTACGTGGGAAGTGGGCTGGGTCTCAGTCTGGTCTCTGCCTGGCACATCCCATCAACTGCAGTGAGACTTAAAAGCTCCCAGCATCCCTTCACAAGCAATTTTAATGCTTTGGCAGCTGGATTTGGAGACTCTGGGGTGAAAACCCTTCTCCCAGAGTGATGGAGATGATGACCTCCTAATCCTAGAGAGCAAATGTCAGCCTGAAGCGCGGGGAAAGGAGAAACAAAAAACAAACCCAAAGCATCAAAAGGGACACAGATGGTAAAAAAATTGATGGCAGGGAGCCTGTGGGCATTAATATGAAAGCAATTGTTCTACAGATGCCCAGTTCTTCTAATAAACCAAGTCCTAGAAGCTGATGACAAGGCAGGAGCCATTTAACTGAACAGCAGGCAATACAGATTTTCCAGTACATTTCTGATGGATTTTTTTAAAATAATGAGATTTGTGGGTTTTATGGGATTTTGGAGGGATTTTTTGTCTTTTTTTTAAAAAAGCCTCCTTTCACTTGAGTTTAAAAAAAGGTTCCTGTGTTTCCTACCCCTTCCATCTCCAACCTTAACGTGCGGCAGCTGCTGGGAAGCCCAGTTCAACATCCGGATGCCATACAAGTTTGCAGTGCCAGCAGCGAGCAGTTTTTAGCAGCCTGAGCAGTCAATGCCTTTTCTGTCTGGTCCTCAGTCGCTGGCAGTGTCTGGGATGCTGGAATCAAGCCCTCTCACAAAGCCAGGCTGGGGTCGGGGCACGGGCGGATGAGCTGCTCGGGGAGGCAGCTCCAGCACGGAGCTGCTGGCAGTGTCAGGCTTTGGGTTTGCTCCTGAGCCAGCCCTCCAGCACGGAGTGCTGTGGCCTGGGAGAAAATGTCTGGAATATCTGTACCTTGAACTCTTGCCATTGTTAATTAACCCCATCATGTCTCTCCGTTGCAGCCCTCCTCACCAGTTCTTGTTCTCTTCGTTTGGCAGATGGAGAAGCTAAAACACAGAGGCTTTGGCCAGTTCTCATCCATGGAGCCCATCTGCAGAAGCCAAAATAAACCAGAGTCCCCCAAATGCCAGACCAGCAGGAGGTAACACTGCTCCCACCCTGCTCTCCCTATAAAACTTGATAAAATGAGTCTTATTTCTGCCTTTGATTCCCCTTGATGTGCTGGAGTGCTGCGCTCAGCTGATTCCCACCTGAGTCCCCAATCAACCTGGTGCCTCTTGCTCTGGGGAAGAGCACGTCCCTCGATGTCTGATCAGTGCCATGGCACCAGCAGAGCCACAGTGACTGGGGCACAGAGTAGGGGGGTTGGATGCTCCTTTGCCAAGAATGGGTGGCTGTGGCTGTAGTGGGTAGTCCCCAGGTCAGGTTTGCCTGGGCTGAGAGCATCCTCAGGGAGGAAGATCTGTCCTCGCCACAACAACACTCTGAATTTCTGCTTGCTCATACCAGCCTGAGCCCAGACATGGATTTCTCACTGGGCTGTGCCAGTGGGCTGGAGGAGAAGCAAAATATCCTTTCCCATGCCCTGCACAGCAGCTGCTGGTGTTTCTTCCAGCCTGGCACTCTCCACCCACCTCCTGGAAGCTGCACCGAGAGCTGTTCCTGAAACACAACCTGATGTGATGGGAGACGTGATGGGAGACGTGATGGGAGATGTGATGGGAGCCCAGGCTTCCCAGCACAATCCCTCTTCAGCAACTGGAGAAAAGGAACAGTGACAGAAGGTGCCCCTAAGTGTATTTGCTACCCAAAGGAAGGCACTGAAGGGCTCTGTGAAGCTGCTGACGTTGTTAAAAGGATGTGCAGGGGAGTGCTTGTCAGCCCTAAGTGAAGTTGATAAAGAGATGTTTTATGCAACAGGCTGTATTTAAATCTAAGGGACAATTTAAGCTGCTTTGTGGGTAATAGCAGCTCTTTGATTGGGAAGCTGTGTTTTAAATACGGAATTAGCGAAAGCGAATGTGTTGGTGACCCTGTTTTTAGGGAGGGCCCTGCTGTGCATGTTGCAGTAAGCAGTGGGACTTGAGGCACCATGGAGTGATTTTAGCCCTTCAGTGGCTTTCATCTGACTGTGGACAAGTCCCTGGGCTCTTTTCTGCCGTGCCAGAGGTCTGGGTTTGACCCCTGCCCGCTGTGCGGTGGCCGCGCTCGGTTGGGGGCAGCAGATTTGAGAGGAGAAGTGCAAACACCCAGCTGTGGTCTTTTAAAGGGCTGACAGCAGAGAGGCATCTACGCCAGCCTGGATCTGAAACCCTCTCCTGGTTAATTGCCTTCTGCCCGTGGAAGATCAGCCTCTGCTTCAGACAACCATCACATTCATTACCGTTCCCGTTCGGAGCTGTCACCCAACGTTACTGTTCCCCGCCACATTCCACCCTGGATCCTGGCTCCTTCTCAGTGCTCCTTTGATGCAGCTTGGCATCTCTCTGGGTGAGGAGAACTGTTGCTGCCACCTTCCCCTATCAACATCCCTTTCTTGTAGTGCCCTTCTGCCTTGGCGCTCAATGCCATCAGCTCAGTAATTAGCAGCGCGTTATAATTGAGTTGTCAAAAGGAGCTTGCATCAGAGCTGAGCGAGTGGGCAGGGTTACAGCTGTCTCCTTTGGTCTGTCGTCGTCTTTTTAATATCTTTTCTTCATCACTTTATCATTTATTAGTCATGATCACATCTAAGGATTAGATCAGGAGCCTCTTGGGACAGGCTGTGTCTCCGCGCTCCTGCAGCGCCGCAGGCAGCTGGAAACCTGCACCAAGGGCTGCTCTTTGGTCCCTACCCTATCGCTGCCTTGCAGCCTCTCTCCTCCTTCAAGCTGAGTGCTGAATCTCCAAAGTGACTCAGGGGGATGATTCCAGAGGAGCTTCAAGTGGCAGCAGATGGGCAGAGGGTTGTCCTGCCCAGCCAGGTAGAACCAGCTGCTAAAACCACAGCTGGGAAGTGCTGGGAAGGAGCTGGAGCTGCTAGAAAGGGCTTAGACAAGCTCTTGCTGCCTGCTGGTGCCTCTCTCGGGTTCTGCCCCCATCCTCCTCTGCCCAGTCCCTCTCCTCCTGCACTGAGCACCTCTAACCCTCTTCTGCACAACTCTCCCAGCTCCTCCAGAAGCAGGGACAAGCCTTGATGTAGGAGGGGGAGAAAGCCCAGAGCCTGGCACAGCCGCTTGCTGCAGTCGAACACAAAACAACTCCTCTGCCACTGCAACTCATCCTCTTGGCCATAAATTTTGGATTTCCCTTTTGGCAGCAGCATCAGAGAATTTGCAGTGGTGCAGCAGAGGAGAGGGAAGGAACACCATGGTGTGGGTTTGCCAGGCTCCCCTTGTCTCGCTGCCACTTCCTACAGGGTTAATGCAGGGAGCAGGTGAAAAATGCTCTGGCAGAAATACACACGTTTTCCATCCATTTGGGAATCCCAGCAATCTCTGTTGATGCTCTTGCTCATAGCCAAGTCACAAGCTTTCAGAACACCGTTGGGACCCATTTTGCAGCAGCATTTCCAAATAAAGGAGGTGATTCTCAAACAGCAGTTTGTAGGGCTGAGGGAAAGCCAAGCCCGTGTGTTGTCTTGTTTGCAGGTGCTCTGACCTCTTTTTCCTGAGCCTGTTTTGCAGCAATATTTCCATTCTCCTCTCCCTTCATCTCCACTTTCTGGGATGCTCCAGAACTCCCTGTGGGGATACTGCTGCTGCTCACCAGTACACAAACACAGGCTGTGGGAGGGAAGAGCTGCATCAGGACCCAGAGCCGGTGAGATTCCGGCTGCTTTGCACCCCAGGAAAGTTTGGGAAGGATCCGGAAGGATTATGCTGAATTCCTGACCAGTTTATGTGCTGATTGAGGGGTGGATATGTGGAAAGCAGCTGGGAATGTAGAAATGCCCAAGGGCTGGAGCAGGCGATGCGATCCAGGAGATGCTTTCTGCACCAGTGGCTGGCAGGCCAGGACAGGTCCCTTCAGTGCTCCTGTCTGCGCCAGCGAGCGGGTGTTGGATGCCCCAGGGAACCTGTGAGGAGCAGGATCCAGGACACAGCCACTCCTGGTGTGACAAGAGAGGCTGGAGAAGCATCGCTCCAGGACACTGCTGGTACCCTGGATGCGAGCAGTGGCCACAGAGCTCATCCAGGGCTGGCTCTGGGATGCTGCATCCCTCTGCACACACAACCACCTGCCCAGTTCCCCTGCAAGCTCCTCAGCTGCTGTATTTCTTTCAGCATTAAAATGAAAACGCCCAGAGCTATGTGTTTCAAAGCCTTCTCCTATTCTTGCATTCACCGAGCTCCCCGTTCCTGCACTTCCATTCACCCAGCAAGGATGTGCTCAGGAGCTTTGCTGCTGGCTGCGGGAAGGGTGAGCTGCTAAACGTCTGGAGGACAGGAGTGTGCTGACAATAATCAATGTTTGATGATCCCTGGGCAGGCTGGGGGTGTGCACAGCCCGGGGGGAGCTGCACAGCCTGACCCGCAGCTCCCAGCCAGTGGAGGTGCCGCGTTCACAACCAACCAAACGCTGTGGGACATCAGCAAAAAGGAGTCAAATGCTCCCATCGCTTGCTGAGCAGCCCCAGCTTCTTCTGGGATCGCTGAAGGGATGGGAAAGACATTTCTACCTGCTTTGGTGTCGTGCAGCTCCAGTAAAAGGATCTCCCTCCCCCTGGATGGAAAAGCTGCTGAGCTCTGGCCAGGCAGACCCCGCATCCCTTCCCCAGGGAAACCTCCTGGTGTGGCTTTGGGGGTTTCTCCGCTGTTTGGGGACACCAGGGGGTGGCTCTGGCTCAGCACTTTGTCACTGTTACTGTGGGGCTGATGCCCGTGTCCTGCTCCAGCCGAGGGACCAGTGACCCCCCTGCAGCTCAGGGCTGGTGGCCAGAGGGAGGAGAGCCAGAGCACAGCTCCCACACCACTTCTGTCCTCTCCAGCTGAAGCCTCTGAGCCGGGCACGTGGCTGAGGACCCGCACCCTGACAAATGTATTTATGCTGCATCCCCATTTACATGCGATTAATTGAAACTTCTTGTTGCCATGGGACTGACATCTCCCTGCCTCACCTTGGCTTTCACCTTTTTGTTTGTTTGTTTGTTTTGTTTTTCAGCAAACCACNAGGTTGTGCTAGGAAATAATGGACTTTTATAAATACATAAACAGCTTTTGCATACGGTACAGCAGAAATAATCTGCTTTTGGTGGATCAGGAACCACACAATCCCAGTGATGCTCCTGGGGGGGCTTCCCAGGAGGGAGGCAGCAGAAGGGACCTTGGTGGCAAGGGATAGGGCTGCAGGGGGGCAGAGGGTGCACATCAGTCCATCCCTGTTCCTGCACATCCTGCTGCACCCCCAAACATCCAGGCTGGGCAGCCTGAGCATGCCCTAATGTGAAGAGCCAGTGTTTGGTACCAGCCAGTCTCAAATTAAAGCCACAAATCAACCCCACAAACACTGCTGAGGTGGTCACGCACCCGTCGCATGACGTTATCATCACCTCTCCTGGAAACAGCACCATAAATAGCAGCAGGGCTTAACAAATGTGTTCACTGCCCCAAACTGCTTCTCCCTTCCCCGCAGGAGAGTGGAGGAAGGGACATCCCGGGGGGAGCAGTCCCTGGGGAAGCAGGGCTGGGATCTCCAGGACCTGTCCCAGGGCAGGAGAGCAGCAGTGGGGACCCAGCCCAGGTGCCTTTGGGGTTAGTGAAGCTCCTGGTGGTCTCGGTGCTGGAGGAGAGGACCCAGAGCCTGGCTGTGTCATTTGCAGGGGCAGAACAGGGACTGCTCCTCTGGGCCAAAGATGCTTATGAGAAACATGATGGTGCCCACCCTGGGGAGATCGTTATTCCAACATCTGTCTTTGCTCAAGGCTGGTTACCCTTCTTCTCTGAAGTTATTAACGTGGAATTACCAATACCCATAGTCTGGTTTGTTTTACCTCCTAGCAGGGTTCAAAGCAGAGAGATTTCCAAAGGAACTTAATGGATTCAGTACAAATGAGAGCAGAAGGACATTCAGCATCGAGTCAGGGTATGAGTCAGTGCTGGCTGTAAGGACAATGCAGGTACCAGCAGCCTTCAGAGGAGCAGCTCAGGGGCACGGGTGGATGTATAGCTCTGCCATATGGCCAGGGGACCAGCAGCTGCAGGGAAAGGGAGCTGGGTTCACAACAAACTGATTTATCCCATGTACCTGGCATGAAACAACCTGAAACCCAGCATGCAGCCAGTTCAGTGAAGGAAAGGTCGGAGGGGAAGGCTGGGATTGCTGCTCTGAATTCCTGAACAGTAGAAGCCAAGGGATTTAATTCTCCTTTTCAGCAAGGCATCCAGGCTTAGCTTCTGTTTTTCTACTGCTGGAGGATCCAACCTAATTCTGGATAAATTGCTTCAATGGCCAATTATTCTCTAAAATCAAATATAACGAATAACAAAATAACAACAACAACAAAATAACTAAAAAATAACTAAATAACAAAAAAAACCCAACAACAAACCAAAAAAGCCCCGAAGTATTCTGAGTCAAATTTATCCAGCTTCATCCTTCAGTAGTTGGGTATGATCTCTGTGTCTCCCAGGTCAAAGAGCCTCTTCTGGTCAAGTTGCTGCACCCCAGGTACGGAGTGGGTGGATTTGTGGCTGGCTGGGTCCATGGTGCCACCTCTGCTTGGAGGTGAGAGAAGGGAGAGTCAGGCTCGTTCCCACCACTGATGGCTGCACCTCTCACACAGGGATCTCAACCCACTTCCAGATGAGAAAATGATTTTGCTTTGCCACAGCGGAAAAGAAAGAGAAGGCAGCAAAGAGAAAGGCAAATCCTTTCCAGAGAAGGATTCAGTGACCCCTGGGAGCCGTCAGTGCTTCCCTTCCCTTTGTGGGCAGCTGGGACCCGGGTGCTCAGCCACATGACCAGATTCCAGTATTACTATTAAAAGCCCAAAAGCCCAGAGTCAGCTCCTCCCCCGGGTCTATAGAAGAAAAAAAACACAACAAAAACAAATCCCCAAAAGAAGTCAGATTTTTCTGCTTGCTGTCTGGAGTTTTGAACTTCTGCTCTTCATATTTCCGACCACAAAAATCCCCAAACCTCGTGTTTTAATGGGAGGGAAGGGTTGTAATCTGATAACATAACCCTAGGGGCTGTGTGTAAAACAACCAGGCTTGCAAGAACCGGCCACTCCGAAAGCTACAGAGCACATCCAGAGCAAAAGCAGGAATAAAATGTGACCCCTGTTCTCTGGATGTGCTCATCGTGAAATGTTTATTTCTTTTTTTAACTTGCTGGCATCTTTCGAACTGCCACAGCCTCTGCCTGCCCCTTCCCTTCACGGGAAGGATGAAGGACGTTTGGTTGGGAAATAAATCCCTGCTGAAGTCTTCACCTGGGTGGTTGGGCACAGCTCGGCCAGAGATGTCCCAGCTCCGAGGAACAAACTCAGCACACAGAAAGAAAACAACAACGTGGACTGGAGGGTAAGGAGATTATAAGGATTAAACAAGATGCAGGGAGATGTTTACAATTATTATTAGCTTCAAAATCTGCCCGACCAGAGCAGCAAGGTACTGCCCATCTGTTCTTTTACGTCTGCATGGCCTCAGTGGTTTTGTTCCTGTCTGCACCTTAAATTTGATATCCTGGTACACCCTGAATGTAAAACAACACCAGCACAGCCCTGGCACTGATGGTGCAGGTATTGGAGCTGACTTGAAGGAAGCAGCTGGGGAAGAAAAGCCCTGCAAAAAACACTTGGGGAGGGAGAAATAACATCTTAAATGCAGTGTAACAGGAGAGAGGGCAGAGACAGAAAACAACGTGGGGTTTTCTTCAGGAAAAATGGAAAATGGTTATAATTAAGAACATGTTATATTGAGCTGAGTGATAATATTACATGAGGTGGTCATGGCTTTTCACACAGTTCAAATTAACTCCCTTGGCATTTGTGTTATAAATTCCCTTCTCCAGGTCTGCTCCAGCCTGACAGAGAGATGTTGCTCAGGGCTGCTGCACCAGCAAAGGGCGTGAGATGAGGGGGATGGAGAATCTGCCAGGAGCTTGCTTGAGGGCATGGGAAGAGCATGAAATCTTTTTCAGAGGAGATACATAAAAATCAAGGGATGGGTTCTTGCCAGGCTTTTCCCTAAGAAATCCTCATCTCAGCAGTGGGGCTGTGTTCTATGGGAAGATTTTCCTCTGGAAGGGAAGGATGCTGGACCCAGTGCAGCCTTGGAGGGCTGTATATAAGGGGGGTGTATGTACAGAGGGGCTGTATCTCAACTGCTCCTGAGATGCAAATTCATTGCTGTTTTTCAGGTCATGATGTTCAACTCCTTCAGAAAGCACAAACACATCCAGGGTGTGTTCAGCTCCCTCTGGCTGTGTTATCAGGGTGCCAGACCCTAACGGTTAATCCCAAGAGGCACTGACACTGACAGTGAGAGCCAACCTCAGGGGAGTAAGGCATGGGCAGCCCAAAATCCCTGCAAGCATCCTTCATCCTTCGGGTTGAGCAGGGGGAAAGGTTTCAGCTGGAAAGGACAGGGGACTTTCAGTGCCTGGATGATTTATATTTTTTTGGATGCTTTTTCTTTAAGCAGTTCAAAGAATTGTCTCAAAATGGAATGTTTTCTTTTTGTTCCTGGTGAATAATTTAAGAGGATTAAAAAGCTTAAATAGCTCTAAGAAAAGACCATCCTGAAATAACCGTTGTCTTTTTCTTCCTCCCAAAAGTCACTGAAAAAAAACAAACCTGAGTGAACCTCGGTTGCATTTGGGAACTGGTTTGATGTTTTGGCTCCAGTCTGACCTGGGAGCTTTCTCCTGGTGTGTCCATAACCACAGCTTTGACAGGAGGAAGCAAAACGAGCAGACTTGAACGAGATCACCTTGCAGAGTAGAGGCAGAGCTGGAAATATTTCCTCTCTTCTATCTCCCCTCCTCTGTCGAGCCCTCTCTGTCTCTAATCAAGCAATCACAGGGGTTGTTTTGGTGGCAGGGTGTTAATCAGCCTGGCTGCTGATTGCGGGGAGTTTTCACCCAGTAGGACCAGGGAGGAGAGATGCTCTCAGGCGCTGTGAATCAGCACAGCATCGCTCTCCCTGCCGGAGAACCACGCTGATTTATGTTGGCTTCACAGAGGTCCCCAGCAGACATGTGCCCGTGGATTCAAATCAGGCTGCTGGGTGCCCCCATCCTGCTGATGGATGTGACCACCCAGAAGCAGGGATGTTTCATTCATGGCAGTTCAGGAGCTGTTGCACTGCTCTGGGCGCCTGATTTTACCCCCCTGCCACATGCCAGTGAAGGCTCAAGTCACACTGGGCAGCCTTTAATCTCATCATGGGCTGGAGAGCAAGACCTGGTGCTGGGAGACCACCCCGGGGTGCTCCCCCCATGCACACGGGATCGATGGGAGCACTGGGCTTTTTCTTGAGGAATAGAGAGAGTGGGTCTGTAATCCCATCAAGCAGTAGCCACAGGCTTGTCAGGGAATGAGAAGTAAGCTCACTCCCAGGGTAAGAAGCAGGATGTGACCGATGGGTCTGTCCTCCAGGAAAGCCCCGCTGTGTCTCATGCACCATCCCTTCTCCCCTCTTCCTCTGCAGACCCCTGATCCACTTGTCTGTGAAGAGTTTGGGGATATTGGATGAGAGCCTTGAAAACAGCAGTTTAAGGGATCAAATTGACAGCACAGGGCTGCAAAATCCTGGAATGAAGGTCTCCATTTGAACTTCAAACTCTGGAGTGTCATAGGAGCAAGTAACCTTTCCTGCTCAGGGTACAGAGAGGAGCAGTGAGTTACTCAGGGGTCTTTGAGGAGGATGTAGGAAGGAGCATCTGCTGAAGCTGGAAGGAGCATCCTGATATTGCAAAGTATGTTTGCTTTCTCAAATCACATTGCAAATTCACAGCAACTTCCCCCAGGTCATGGAAATGAACCCTTGGAGCAGTTGTGCTCAGAGACACGCAGCCATCCAGGCTGAAAAGAAACATTTAGTTAAGGTCAGCCACAACTATTTACACGGGGTGTACACATGACAGCAACCTTGGACTGAAATAAAACCTCCAGCCCCTCTCCCACACACTGGCTGCACAAGATCCCATTTTGATGCTGAATTGCTTGGAAATCATTTTGCCAAGAACTTTTTGACATCAATCTGCTCCAGCAAACTCTTTCAGTCCTGGCGAAACAGCATTTCCCATTGGAAATCTCCTTAGTTTAAATATTTCCTTGTCTCTACTGATGCCTCCTGGGTTCATGCCCTGCTTCTAGCATTGTTCTCTTCTGTGACCAGCATGTGGCAGGGCTTAAATAAGTAATGATTTGTAAAGTGCTTTGATACCCTCTGATAAAGGATGGCTCAGAGTGCTGTGTGTTGCAGTGCCGTGATTTCTCTCCCCATTTCTTCAGAATGCATTAAAAGCGTGGGTGCTCCAGTTATTTCCTCTAACAGTTGATATTTTACCCTGATGTATTTTTATCTTTGCCATATTATACAACGAAGCTATGCTGGTGTCAATCTGAAAGCTCCAGCACTGTCAGGGAAACTAATCCAGTTTAACACGAGGCAAAGATGAGGACTGAATTCCTTGGGATTAAAAGCAGAATTGAGCCAAACAAGTGATTGAAGTCCTCAGAGAGCACCTGGTCCCACTGTCCTTACGCTGGGAAAACTAATTAACATGAGCTAACTTCCCCTCTCAGCTACATCCAGGGGAGTTTGTACCCTGTGGTTTAGCCTTTGAACGTGGTGAAGCCACTGGAGAAGTGGCACGAGGGATAACTCTTCCTCTCCACCTGCATTAAAGCTGAGCAATCTTTTTGGTGAATAATTAATTCACCATGAAATGAGACATTTCTCAGGGAACTAAACTATTCATGGATCGGATGCTCATTTGGCAGATCGTGTTGGCCAACCAAACCACAAGAACAGGGGGTGTGAGGAGGTGGTGGGAGCTCAGGCACAGGGCTGGGGTGCAGCTCAGGGCTGCTCTGTGCCCTCCAAGGGATGGAGGGGACGATGTGCTGGGTGTGCAGCTGGGTGTCTGTGCAGGGAAGGGTGAGGCTGCAGGGGAACAAACCACAGGCACACACTGGGAACAAGTGCAGCTTCCCATTTCCCTGGACAACAGCAACGCTGATGTGGATTTTCCATCCCCCATCCCTCTCAGGGTGCTCGGCTGCCTCCCTGGTCACAGAAGCCTTTCTTCCCTCTGGAGAAGGGGGATGTGTCCCAGAGACTGGGCGTGCAAGGCACCTCCTGCCTCCACCAGCAGCAGAGCACGGAGGGAGCCTGCTCTGCTCTTGAGCTCCTGCCTCATTTACAATTTGCTGTCAGGGCAAAGCACAAGACCTCCTTGAAGACTGACACTTGCAATAGAGAGCAGCTGGTAAGAAAGCAAAAAGGCTTCCTAAAAGTCACTGCTGTGCTGTGCTCAGATGGAAATAAATAGAATTGACTTTGCTTGCCCAGCCCACTGCATCGCCTGCCCAGGGGCTTCTCCTGTGGGGAGGAAAGCCTGGGCTGCCCCGCATGGTAGCAGGCACAGGGCTGTGGCTTTGAGCCACCTGATGCTCTGCCTCCCGGGGGGGAGATGACACTGGTCGTTTTTTGCCATTACAGGGATATTTTAAGCTCAAATTATGACTTTCAGGGAGGTTGGATTGGATGGCACGGCCACGTTGCAGACCTTGATTTGATGGCTCCTCTCTCCCAGGCTGCTGTCGTGGTCCTTCACTCTCCAACTCGAGTGGTGGCACGTGAAGAAATACGTTCTGCTACTCTCATTGATGCAACACCCACCCGAGACAGCAGCAAATGTTGGGACCAGTTGGGATTCAGTGGGAAAACTCAGCTGGGGATGGCAGCCCTGGGTCTGGCACCCATTGCAACAGCAACTGGAAGAGCAGGAACACACCTCGAGCTCAAAAGGGCTGCAGCAGGGGAGGATGGCAGCAGCAGGAGCTGGGATAGTGGTCAGTAACGTGTGGAATTCCCATGGAGGAAATGATGGGAAGGAAGCAGCAGAGCAGCAGCAAGGGCAGAGCTGCTGCCCGAACAAACCAGAGTGTGGTGTGATGGGATGGGATGCGATGGATTCAGCCAGTGGTGGTGCAAAATACAGAAACAGGAAAATAAATCAGGGATGTGTCCAGTACCTGCCGAGCAGCTTCCTCAGGCTGCTTTATCAATGAATTAATTGCAAAGGTGTCTGCTTTAACTCATGGGATATTGGCAAGCGGGAACCCTCGAGTGGAGTGGAGCTTCATCAAGGGTTTAGTGGAACATTCCAGCCTGTGCTTAAAGCCCTGGGTGCAGTTAGATCTAAGCATATGCTTAAAGTGAGCACAGGTGCATAAGTGGGTTGTTGCACAGACATGGATCTATGCACATGCTTCAATTTGTTCCTGACACAGCAATTGTTCAGGTTTTTTGGTATTTGCACGCTGCTGCCCTCCGAGAGCCTCCCCAGCCCTCGGGGGAAGATTCTTCTTTCTCCACCCAGGCACTAAACCATGCACCAGTGGCACCGTCTTCTTCTAGGCTGGTTGAGGTTCTCCTCAAGCCTCCCACCATGCTCATGTCCTGTGGGGAGGTGCTGGCCACCAGCAGCTCAGCTACGACCGTGTGAGGGGAAGGTTAAAATTGAACTAAAAAGGGATTTTCAATTACACAAATGTTTCGGTGAATTAATAGGCTTTGTAAGGCATTATTCTACAAATCCTAAATATGGGGTTTAACCTCCTCCTTATTATCCCTTTAATTTCAGAAAGCCTTTGAGGGCCTTAATCTGCTGTGCAATTATGCTTGGGCTGAGTTAAAAGTGGCCGTGGTGACTTGCAGGGGCAGCGTGTGCTCCGGGTGACCTTCAGCAAGCACTGGGGCTGGGAGAGGTGGGGACCCCTTTGGGAGAGGTGAGAACCTCTTTGGGGGAAGTGGGACCCCCCATAGGAAAGATGGGGACCCCTTTGGGATAGGTGAGGACCTCTTTGGGAGAGGAGGAATCTCATAGGAAAGGTGGGGACCCCTTTGGGAGATGTGGGACCCCTGTAGGAAAGTTGGGGACCCCTTTGGGAAAGGTGAGAACCTCTTTGGGGGGAGTGGGACCCTCGTAGGAAAGTTGGGGACCCCTTTGGGAGAGGTGAGAACCTCTTTGGGGGGAGTGGGACCCCCCATAGGAAAGATGAGGACCCCTTTGGGAGAGGTGGGGACCTCTTTGGGAGAGGAGGGATCTCATAGGAAAGGTGGGGACCCCTTTGGGAGA